>PQWD01004111.1:0-203129 GCA_019425675.1 Leucinodes orbonalis
GAAGATATTATTACTGTTATGAATACACAAATATTAAACAAAACTAATTGTCAGCTTTAAGGTTTTTTTTATATTCTATTCTCAACTATGTTTATGTCATGACAAATAGTGTATTTATTGCTTCTTCGTTTTAGGAAGTAGCATAGTAAGGGACAGCATTATCATTAACAGATGCTTTTTCTCAAATTCTCCCGCGTGCAGCTGCAGGAGCACCGAGCACGATGTCAGATGGGCCATAGTTGAGCTAAACACAGATTCCTGGGGTTATCGTCATCTCTTAAAACTGTTTACAATAATATTACTTTGTCTTTTCTGTACAAAAATGTTGACGTATTCATTAGAATAATACTGTTTTTAGAATTGCGGCCTGACCATCAAAAAATATCTAGTGTTATCGACCACTACGAGGAACAGATAAGCTGAATCTGTTGTTTTAAAAACTGGAAGATAGCTTGGCAGAAATTTAAACTAGTAAATTGTTTTACCTAATATTATGAAAGTAAACATGTGATATAAGAATCTTATCATAATTGATTGAATCCTGTCGGTTTTGATTTCGATAAATTCAGATGTTTAGCTTAAAAACCAGATTACCACATTACTCTAAGCCATTTAATGCAGTAATCCGCCGCGCGGTTTCTGCGATTAAGTCTTGGTTAAACCACACTACCTCTTTGGCTTTAGTGTTTCACTTATTGATCATAAAGCATAGAGTTTTTAGAATATTTAATTCCTAGCTGGCAGTGCGACGTCCCAGTTCCTGTTGGAATTTTGGGTCAATATTATAGTGAAGGACCGGGATATCTGGCGCAAAATGGGGGAGACTTTGTTCAGCTGTGGAATGCAATAGTTCGAAGAGATATATCTTTATAACTCATAATACCGCCAAGAATATGTGTACAAAATTTCATGATGAATTTATAAGTTGTTTTCGCGTGAAAGCAACAAACTAAAATATACATTAAAACCTACAGTTCATATAATACGCATATACTACATGCTCAGTCATGATAATACACATAAACTTTAAAAATACGACATCCAATTTAGTGGGTCAAAGGTAATTTAGTAGGTTAATAACACAAGACGTTTTATTTTAAAAAATGTTATTTATGCAATTGTATTTGAAAGGGACACTTATATTTCATTTATGTATCTTGTAATCAACTAACATAATATGTATACCATTAAATTGATTTATTTATGTTGTTTGTGTCCGAGAGAATACAGAATGCAGTGTATTAAAACATAATTAAAATAAAAGAAAATCTAATGGAGAGAGATCTGAAAGTTTCGCAAGTGCGGTTGTGGCCATCTCTTTGATATAACGATTCGCTGTTTGATCCCGGCGAGGTAAACAAGGAATAATAAATACGAGTTTGTTTATTTTACTATCGTGTCAATACTTGTGGACGTGCGAAAATTTTATTGTAAAAATATCGAGGCTACAGCAACTGTGTCATAAAAAGTAGGTTTGAATGGTCTCGGAAATTGAAGGAAAAATCATTCTGATCTTATTTGTTTAGGTTAAGACCGGATTTAGAATATGCTTATACATAAAATTGTGCTTTCCATCTTCTCGTTGGGGTGTGCTCTTGATGGATTTGCGGGGAGAAACTCCCGATAAACAGTAGATTTTCTATTTTTTTATATAACAAATAAAAACGTATCGACTGTAATACATTTTATTAAATCCTACAAAATGGATCTAAATCCAAGCAAAGCTGAAAATCTAAGCGACATTGATTTATATGGTCCGGTTTTAGGTTAATCTTTGTACTATCTATTAATCTAAATCTTGGTTAATCCCGGCACGACTCGCGCTTTGTATGTTTTTAAAATGCAATATAAACAATACCAGATCTTGCGTCACTACACTTTTTTTTATCAAAATACATGGTTGTTTGGAATAGTGTATAAATAGTTCGTGTAACAGTAGCGTACACTGCAGCACAGTGCATTTCTCTCTTCAACCTATCGCAGCCCACTGCTGGACATAGGTCTCCCCATTTTGCACCAGATACCCGGTCCTCCGCTTTACTCATCCAGCCTCCACAGTGTACATATTTAGGTAGATGTTATTTTTGAGGAACCAACAATATTTTTAAAAGAACATAACGTTAAACATATCTGGTCGTAGACTCCGCGAGCGCGTCGTTAGATAACATTTATTTAAGCTAAATCCATATGCTAAGCCCCGTCATTATTATTTTTTTATCCTTTATAGGCAGACATTTGACCGCCATCTCACCATTAATAAAGTCTTTATTTAATCATGGATTATTATCTTTTTACGCATTACTATAGCTAACGGACAGTGCTATTTCAGAAGGTATTACAAATAATACTTAAATTTAAATAATAGATAGTGACGTATAATGAAACCGTATATATTTAGTTAAGCCTTTCCTTCACAAAGTTAAATCATTATTACTCGTATATTGCTCAAAACGAAATAAAACTTTTCTATGGGTATAAAGTGTTTACCGTATCAACTACCTACAAAAAATATATTTATTTATAAATAAAGTTATTTGTATACCAAAGATTAACAAGATCATAAAATAATAAACACTTCATCTAACAACTCATGGCATGTTTATTCTGCCTGTGTCAACGCTATTACAGTTGATTTATAAAGATTAATTTAAACACGGCATTTGTCATAACAAAACGTAACGATCACCGGAAACGGATATTATCCCGAAACAGAAGCCAAACCGAACAGAGGTTTGATTAATTGATATCACTAGTTCACACAGTCGGTGGCAGTTGGCAGTAGCGCGAGGCAAGTCGCGCCGGGTGGGGGTGTGGGAGAGTCGGCTTCGGTCAAAGGGCCCTTTGATGTTTGCCGCCGGCTTAATGCACCGCCCGCGGCCCCCGCCACGTTCATCATTAACAATTTCCCTGTAATTTATTATCTTTACCGCTATTTATTTGTGCAATTTCACGCTTGTACGCCCGGTTCGCACCTCGGCCGCTTGCGTCTTACACTAATTAGTTTGTTACCTTTTTCTAAAGACTTGTTATTTCTAAAGACATTAAAATTTGTGCTATTTGCAAGATATTTAAGTTGTGGTCAACGTATTTCTATATTTGAAGCTTGCAATTATTGTGAAAGCAACTCCATCATTATAATTTTTTAATCGTGTATACCTAAACTTATTGATCTTTAATAACTTTAAAAATTGTGCCTATTGTACCACGACTATTCTGTCTTTAATTAGCCCATCGAAGATAAGACTACAAGTAAATCATCATCATCATCATCATTACAGCCCAATTATGTCCACTGCTGAACGAAGGCCTCCCCTAATGATTTCCACGCGGACCGATCCCTTGCAGTTGACATCCATCTGCTACCCGCCACCTTAACCAGATCATCCGTCCATCTGGTTGGGGTCGGCCTACGCTTCGCTTTCCGTTACGTGGACGCCACTCGAGAACCTTTCCGCCCCATCGGCCATCGGTTCTACGCACTATGTGCCCTGCCCACTGCCACTTCAACTTGCTAATCCTCTGGGCTATGTCGGTCACCCTAGTTCTCCTACGGATATCATCGTTTCGGATTTTATCGCGTAGGGAGACACCTAACATAGCCCTCTCCATAGCACGCTGAGCAACCTTGAGTCTATTCAAGAGGCCCTTAGTGAGCGACCACGTTTCGCTTCCGTATGTCATAACTGGCAACACACACTGGTCAAAGACCTTCGTCTTGAGACACTGAGGTATTTTGGACGAAAAGATCTGCCTTAACTTCCCGAACGCTGCCCATCCTAATTGGATTCGACGAGAAACCTCCTTCTCGAAGTTGGACCTACCCATTTGGACTACCTGTCCCAGGTACACATATTCGTCAACAACTTCGAGGACAGAACTTCCAACTGATATCGGTATAGGTACGACATGGGCATTAGACATGACTTTCGTCTTGTCCATGTTCATTTTAAGACCCACCTGTTGAGAAGCTCCGTCTAGGGTTTCGAGCATAGTGCTTAAATCCTCCATGGATTCTGCCATGACTACTATATCATCGGCAAATCGAAGATGAGTGATGTACTCGCCATTCACGTTGATGCCAAGTCCTTTCCAATCGAGCAGCTTAAACATATCTTCCAACGCAACTGTGAACAGTTTCGGAGATATAACGTCTCCCTGTCTCACTCCTCGGTGCAATTGGATAGGTTGTGTAAGCTCTTCATGTACACGGACTGACATAGTAGCGCTCTCGTACAGACATCTCAATACTTCGATATAGCGAAAGTCAATATGGCACCGTTGGAGGGCCTGAAGCACAGCCCAAGTCTCGATCGAATCAAAGGCTTTCTCATAGTCCACAAACGCCAAGCATAATGGCCGGTTATACTCTCTAGTCTTCTGTATAACCTGCCGCAGCGTATGTATGTGGTCTATGGTGCTGAAGCCTTTGCGGAACCCGGCTTGTTCGGGGGCTGGAAATCATCAAACCTACGCGCGAGACGGTTCGTGATGACTCTGGAGAACAACTTGTAAATGTGGCTCAATAGCGTGATGGGTCTATAATTCTTCAGCAAGGTTTTGTCGCCTTTTTTGAAGAAAAGCACCACCACGCCATTGCTCCACGCCTCTGGCGTCGCACCCTCACGGATCACGGAATTAAAGAGCTTCTGAAGGGTCTTAAGCACTGGCGTGCCACCTGCTTTCAAAAGTTCTGCGGTAATTCCGTCTTCTCCGGGGCCTTATTTCGCTTAAGTTGTTTCAGAGCCATCCTAATCTCGCTCAAGGTGACTTCCGGGATATCCTCAGATAAATGTCGGGTTAACTTAGCTCTCGGGTCTTCGGCTAAGCTTGAAGCGGGAATCTGTGTAGCGGTATATAACTCGCTGTAAAACTTCTCAATCTCCCTCAAAATCTCTGGTTTAGATGAGACTACATTTCCACTGTTGGTCTTCAGACTAGTCAGCTGGCTTTGCCCAACAGACATGTTCCTTGCAAACACCTTGGAACCCCTGTTCCGTTCGATCGCCTCTTTAATACACTTTGTATTAAAGCGACGAATATCGCGTCGCAAGGAGCTGGATATACGTCTATTAAGCTGCCGGTATTGTGACGCGTCGTCTGAAGACTGCAGTTTCATCTGTCGTCTTGTCGCCATGAGATCGAGAGTCTGTTGAGATAGTTTATTGGGTCTTAATTTGCGTTGTCGTTTATTGGTATTATTTGATAGTTAAAATGGCCATTTAATTCAGTTATTCTAGGTAGATTGCTATTTGCTTGCCTTTTGTAATACATCGAGGTATCATTATTTTTGTACAGTAAAGTACGGTTTAAGGTTCATCGAGTTAATATTTGCATTCGCTAAAGTCCTCTCAATCTCTCTTAAATATATCGCAGTCAAGTAAACGGGCATAGGTCTACACTCAAGGGTGGATCCATGCTAGGCGCCAGGAGGGGGTCTCATAGTAGTAGTCAAGTTAAGAGCTTATAGGTGTGTTTGTTGATGTACGTTAGTATAGTACTTAAAAATAGCTCAGGGGGGGTGATGACCCCATGACCCACTCCCTGGATCCGCCGTTGTCTACACTACACTACAGTAGGTGGACTGCGATTTGGCCAGATTTGGGTGATGCAAAATCATACTCATGTGCACAGTCAGTATATTGAAAGAGATTTTATATGTCATAAACATATCAATAATAATCTGTAAAACCATTAAGGTTTTGCAAAATCTAACCTGTGCTATCTTAACGTCAATAAATTGGCAAATGACAAATCATCTTACGGGTGTGAAAAATCTATAACACGCGTTGAAGGGCGGCTCCAGTCCTTGAGCACACGTGGCAAGACTGGCAAGGTGTGAACCGATGCATCGGCTCGTCTTGAGCGCCACGAGACAAGCCGCCGACATAATTAACAAAAACGTGAAATCAATCAAAGTGCGCGACGAGCCGGCGACATCAAAGGCACAAAGGGTTGCCGTGTAGGGCTACCTCCAGTTTAATTTACTTTGTTTATATACCCTTTGTATTATCAAAGGTATATACGACTTTTGCTACATTCGACCAATATTAACTAAATACCATCGATATAAATATATTATTTAACTCAATGCTAAAAAGAGTGAATTGGTATGACCTTTAGGTGAAAGCTAGCAAAGTAAGATTAAAATAAATAATTCTACATTAATTAAATAATAATCTGCACTATTATTGATATTATCAGTAATCACATAAATTAATAATAAATCAAAATATATTGAACAGTAAATAACATTCTGTTAGTCATAGCTATTTTAAAATCTACATGAGTTTATGTTTTAAATTGACCTGTGTCCCTGTTAAACCAGTGACTACAAAAATATAGAAAAGGTTTGTTTACTTATAATAACATATTTCTTAGAATATTGATCACGGTTACCTTGTTATCTAATTATTTCTTACCACAAATGTGTTTCATGAATTGTATTGGATCATTTCATAGAATAACTCCCGAATATAGGTAAGGTTGTCAAGTATTTGTGGTTCGGGTCTCGGGCTGACAAAGAGACCGCGATCGCCTCCAGATGTTTGACTTGCCCGCCCCAGCTCAAAACTTGGTTCAGCGGTAGACGTCACGATATATGAACTCGTAATCGCTCGTCTTGTTGATGACAAAAGTTTCGCGGTGCGAGTGTGGTACTCGTAATGACGAAAAGCTAATCAAGATTGCTTATTGAATAAATCACTTCAAAGATCACGGGATTCATAACAATCAAAGTAGAGATAGATAGATAAACGAAGAAATTGATTGAACTTACACGGAAAAATATTTAGTCCTGTCGTAGCAAGTAGTCCTTTCTTAAATTAATACATTCCTTTTGCTAAAAAAAGGAACTTGTGTTCGCATCTTCACTCGATCTTACGGTTGTCGTTTGTATTTAATTATATAAAAAAAATAGAATTCTGTAATGAATGATTGTTATGTCTGCTTGCGGTTAATTAGTGTGATGGTATTTCATTATACGGCCATTTAGTCCTTATTAACTGCCGTTGTACGTTTAATTTACTTTCCAACGATTTGCTCCCACTTTGATCTCTCAAAGGGAGCTTGAGTCAAGATGTAGAGTGTTCTTGTCGCGACAAAAACGTGTTATCAGATTAAAAGCGGTAATGAGCTGCCTTTATAAAAATACACCTTTGTGGGGGAGAACGCGTGAAGCTCGGCTCTGCTATCGAAATAACGGCGAGTATCGGATGCCTCGGAAACGACACACGTCGTGTGCTTAACCAATAAGAATACCATTAATGTAGTGTATGTTACAATATAAACACTAATAGCCTCTAATGTGGTACAAATTTGTGTGATTTTGACACAATTGATTTACTATTTGGATTTTATCACTACATAGTACAAAACAAAGTCGATTTCTCTGTCCCGATATAATATGTATGCTTTAAAACTACGCAACGGATTTTGATGTGATTTTTTAAATAGATAGTGGTTGAATAGGAATGTTAATATGTAATCATATCCATCAATTAGTGGGAAAATACTGATATTTTGGGATTTAATGTGATGTTGTAATTTTATTTGCTTACATTGCAAACGCAAGCTGAACGCTACAAGATTTGTCTAAATAATGTTTTATATACAAGTTTTAGTATATGTATATTAAGTATCAGCATTGCACCCATGCGAAGTCGGGAGGGTCGCTAGTACAGTATAAGTACAAGAATGATTCAAATGCAACAAATGTAACCACAAAAAGTTGTTTTTCATTCATAAGATTTCATCAATTTCATTAAATCGTCAATATTTACTTCGGAAAATAAATTTACCTTTTGCCTCGCCCAAAACTCAACCATAGTTTGCGGTTAGCAAAATATAACATCATAATAAAGTAGTATTTATTTAAAATAGAGGTTCAGCTATACTTTTATAAAAAAACTCTTGGTAGCTACATATTAAAATGATATCGAAGAGACCGCAGCAATTGTGTGCCGGCCTGCAGAGATGGAAGTAACGCATCGATTCAGCTTTGGTGTCTCATTCTGATCTTCGGGCAAACAAAGGCCGGCGTCAAAGGCTCTGTGTAAAAAGGAATCCAGCGATAGAGGCAGTCAACATGGGCTAGATAAGGCTCGCCACAAGTCTTAAGCGCTGTATGCGCTTTGCTGCATGTAGAGTTAAATGTAAAAAGGAATAAATTGTTTCTTTTTTGAAAAATCAGTAATAGAAATAAGGTCAACGGTATTGGTCGTTAACTTCAAGAAGAATGGAAAAGTCATAAAGTATATTTTACCTTTCGATAACATATGAATGCGTGTTTCTTTATAACGTGAAACAAATTGTAGGATTTTTGGGTGGATCCATAAATAATATTAATTACGGTGTTGATTAAATAATATGCTTATTTGTAATATATTTTTTACAAGCTACTCCGCGCGTGTTATCCCGGTATAAGATATTCTCCCCAGTATAACATAACTAAAATCGCTTCGTTAAGTCACTTTCTAATTCTCAACGATACATCCTCTCGAACAAGAACTAGTCATTCGGTAACTCGCACTGGACCAACCGGAAAACAGACAAAACTTCTCTCATGACTCACAGTATTAACTTATCACAAGACACAAACTGGTAAGTTCATAAAGAAAAATATTGCAAATCTTTAGAATCTAGTAAGTCTTGACAATCATTTACTGGTTCTTGAGATACAGACTTATAGTCTAATGCAAGAACCATTAGTAGTAATAAATACATGTTTACGTATATATTGTTGTGGCCATCTGTTGCCACCAGATAGTCAGAAAAAAGGTAGAATCGCTTGCGCTTATGGCTGGAGCACGCGGCGCCGCGGCGAGGTGGGCTTCCGGCGTAGCTTTGTGCCGCATTGATACAGCGCCGCCGATAAATATTGTGGCGAGCTTTGAGCGTACGCCCCGCGACACGCGCACACTGACGCGCCTGCTGATAATTGCTCGCAATTCTGACGGTACTTAAGGTATCTGTTACTAGATTATGATAGGATGTAAATGTTAGAATCCATGCTTAGCTTAGAATGCTTGGGACGTTGAACTTTGCAGTTGCTACTAGTTACGAAACTTAAACTATTGAGACCACTGAGACGAAATTTTGATTATTGAATAAAGTAGTATACGTCTGTACTGAGTTTTTTATCATCATCATCATTCTCTTGCCCTTATCCCATTATTTTTTTGGGGCGGCTCAGTGAATATTTTTCTTCCATACGTCTCTATCAGCTGTGTCACCCACATAAACCTCCTTGACACTCATATCCATCTTTACACAATCATCCACCTTTTCTTTGGCCTTCCTCTGTTTATTCATCAATCCACATGCAGATTTAACACTCGCTCGTATGTGCCATTCATCCCTCCATGACACAACTGCCCAAGCCAAGCTAACCTATTTCCTTTCAACTTTTCAGTCACTGGTGCCACTTTCAGGCTTTCTTTACGTACTCATTTCGAATTATATCCATTCTGGTAACACCACACATCCATCTCAACCAACAATCTCATTTCGTTTACATGTAATCGTCTTTCATTGTTCTCCTTAACAGCCCAACACTTAGCTCCATACATGAAGTTGCAGTACTGAGTTTGTATGGCCTATCTTCAGTAATTTTATCGTGGCAAACTTTAGAAGCTATGCCCAGATTCATTATAAAACAAAATCATTATAGGTATTACTCGTATGGATACCTACAAAGTTTTATTTATTTTAAGTTTGTTTTTACTTTACTTGATGTTATTAATTAAAAATATCCTCTCTGACATAATCTGTGGTTTTTTTAACATTAATAATCACACCCTTAATACCCAATCGAACTGCATATTTGAGGTATAGCCATGCAATATTTTTACGTGTTATCGCACTGGCGAAATGGACGGGCTCAATTGATTAAAGTTGTAAACCAAAAAGGTTTACTCGGTAACAGCATAACGAGAGCGGCTGAGAGCTGCGTTTAACTCTTAGTTTGTGCACGAGGTCCGCTGACAATGCAATTTTAGTTAATTCGATCGCGGCCGCGCCCGCTCGGCATTAAACTAATTATGAACAAACCGAGGTGGTTCCGGCGCGCGTTTCCCGCTCCACTCCATTAGCTATTGTCGCTGGTTTGTTTTGTCTCTGGACGTCAACGAGACAATAAATTCCTTTGGCTTAAGTCGGCTGTTAGCCTCGAGAGGTACAGGGTGCGCCTAGGAAACATTACTTGTATTGTTTATAATACATAAAGTACCTATAAGTACCTAGCGTACCTTAACAAAATTTGCAAGGTGATTACATTATTATATTTTTCACTTATTTAATACATATCACCATTTGAACTCACACTAAAAAAATCCCTAAGTCGCCTCATACGCATATCGTATGATATACATTGGAAGTGTTCTTTAAACGTAATGCCATTGCCACCACACAGCTCACCTGATTTTTACTGAAGAGTTTAACTAACTCTTCAGTAAGACAGCTGACGACCAGCCCTATGGCAGTCATTATGGGACGTCTTCGTTCAGCAGTGGACGCGTTAGGGTGTAATGATGATGACCTATATTATAAGTTTTGAAGTCAATAACTTGCAATGAAATTTTGTCACCAAAACTGAAATACCTACTACCAAATAAACAGCGATTAAGTATTCTATAATTGGAAGAACAGCTTTCACGAACCTCTTAACCCCTTTACAATTTGGATTTTAATAAAAAAAAAGTAAAAATGGAACGCCATCACCGCCACTTGACGAGCTCTCGGCCCCGCTCGATACGGCGATATCTGTCAAAGGAGAGATTTAATCCGGAGGAATGATTTAATTACAAAGTCGCAACACGATCCCCACGCAGACGCAGAAAGAATGCAAAAGCCACCTCAAGTTCAAAGAGAGATATAAATGAGAGTATTCACTCCTTTTTGCGAAGGATTCGCTGAATATTTCATAAATACGACTTACGTTTGGTGTGTGAAGTGCCTAATGAGGCTTTGTGAGGATTAAACATGTATTTAAGAATATATTTTGCTTTGAAACCAAAGACGTCTGTGGTGCCAAAGCACGGCGTAGGAATCGTTTTTTTTTTGCAGATATCATTTATTTTTTATTTTATTTCGTATGTCTGTGACATATTTTAGCTGTTATTAAGGTATTACACGTCTACGTACTTAATGTGAACTGTGTGATTTCAAAATATTCAGGACTCTTCTTTTTTGAGTCGCCAATAAAAGGCAAACTCATTAATACTACTTACGATTTTGTATGTAACATCGCGATTTTAAAGTGGTTCATGTGTACGTTGGTAATATGTGAAATGTTCATAAATATATGTTCTTTTTTTAAGCTATTGATTAATTATATCTTTTTTTATATAACAAAGGGAGGCAAACGAGCATGCGGTTTATCTGATGGAAAGTGTTACCGCCGCCCATGGACATTTGCAACAGCTGAGGTCACAGGGATGCGTTGCCGGCCCTTTATATAAGAATACGCTCTCTTAATGAAGGACGCCAGGTAAAAAAAATCTTCACGAATAAAGCGAGTTACCGTCGTTAGCGTTTGAACCAGCAAATTAATAACGGCGTTGTTCCTTGTCTGCTCGCTATCAATCGACTGTATTACAGGATTCCACCGACTCCTTCAACAGCACCATTTTTTACAACGACTGGATCGCCATGCGTGTACCTTGTTTTGGGAATTGACTTGAACGGCCCCTAATGAAAAAATATTATTTGACTAAGATACTCCTAAATCAGTCCCTCATTGTCCACCGTTAAACATAGTTTTTCTTTAATTAATCTAAGTAGGTCCTCCTTCTATTTACCTCAATACAGTTCATCAAACTGAAAACGTACATAATCATCAGCTCATAAAAGGTCCCCAAAGAGGGGCACGAGCTTACCCGTATAGGGTGATTAGGCCTTTGTCGTCCAGTGCGGGTTGGACAATTTCACGCACAACCTTTAAATCTCTTCGCAGGCGTGCGCAGGTTTCCTCACGGTGTTCTCCTTCACCGTAAGAGCGTCGGATAACGTACATATATTTTCGATAAATCGAAAACACATTGGTACGTGGCGGGATTTGAACCTCGGCCCTCCCGGTAGGAGGACAACAATCCACACCATTGGCCACCGACGTACATGAACAAATATTTGTAAGAACATTACAGATAAAAGGAAAATTCATGGTGGTTGATATAAAACCTTTGTTGGCTTACTTTGTGTCTTACGGTTTCACTATATGGGAAATGTCTCTTGTTGAAGACAAGAGATGGGCATTAAACATCTATCATGTGGCAAAAACCAACAAATAATACGATTGATGTCAATCGTTTAATGTCCTAAATTTAAGCAATGAATTATGGCAACCCCCACCCAGTCGGCTTCGGCCAGCTTCAAAGGGAAATTTATTATTTAAAGTGAAAGTTATTGAGTTTCGCTAAGGTTAAGTGAGCCTTTTGACTTGCCTCATCTGCAGGAGGTGGTACGAGGAAGTGGCGTCAGGTTGCCTTTGTATATGTTCCAATATCACAAAATTATTGAATGTTTTATTACCTCTTCAAGAGTTCGTTTGTTCGAACGCGAAAGAAATCGGCGACGCATGGGTATTGACATGGTAATTTAGGGTTGTATTACATCTGTGATCAGAGACGAGGATTTAATAGAACGTCGTTCAACGTTCAAAGACATCTCGAGTCTCAAGTGCTCATTTTGCACAAATCACAGATACACAATAAAATAAAATACTTACTAGGAAAAGCGTCTTTTAAAATATTTTATGTAACATGACTATGGTATTTTTCTGTGAACACCATAACGCATCTTCAAGATAGATTTATAATATCGGCAACTGTTCTACGGAATTTCAAAAGCAGGTGAGGTGGGCTTTGTATGTTTTCTTGTACAAACCTGGCTATTTTCCTAAAATTTACTAACCTAGGTAGTCAGTAACTGAGCAGAATCCCTGTTTGATCGGTTTGAAGTGGCCGCCTGTAACTGACTTTTGTAATCACCAATTCACCGCAAAGAGTTCACTGTTAAAATGTTTTAAAATAATACCTCAGTATTTCTAGTAATTTAAGTGTTTCGTCTAATCAGATTTCTCGTAGTATTAGATGTACCTACTACTTAATTCAGTGCGCCCGCGCCGCCCACCCAGCTCGCTTGCGCCGCCCTCCGTCACACCGCGCGCCATTAACCCGCCATAGCCGCCCATATTCAATTAATTGATAATTATTATTTTTATGTCAACATTTTTTTTCATTGTAATATATATGTATGACAACCCATTTGGTGTTGCGGTTGAGACGTCGGCTGCTAAACCAAGGGTTCCAGGTTCGATCCCCGGGTAGTAAAAACATTTGTGTGCATGGCCATGTCTGTTTGTAATAGTCTGGGTGTTTTCTATGTATAATATAAATTTATTTACAAAAAATATATATAGGTTGTATCGTTGTTTAGTACCCATAATACAGGCTTTACGCTTAACTTGGGAATAGACGGCGCTGTGTGAATGTCAGTAGATATTTATTTATTTTGTATATCGATTAATTGCAAAGTGTTTTACATGATTTTTAGGGTTTAAAAATATTTGATTTTTTTATCCATAGATTTGCCTCATATTTAGGCATGTACTTTAAATCACGAGTAGATGCTTATTTTTGACTCGATTTCATCCTTTATAGGAGAATGAAGTGTCTA
This sequence comes from Leucinodes orbonalis, assembly GCA_019425675.1. Taxonomy (NCBI): domain Eukaryota; kingdom Metazoa; phylum Arthropoda; class Insecta; order Lepidoptera; family Crambidae; genus Leucinodes; species Leucinodes orbonalis. Next base: position 13,672 of record PQWD01004111.1, read on the forward strand.
ATGGTGTACCCAATTAAATTCTGCCATAAAACAGAACGAATGTGTGCAAAATTTTACTGTTGGACACAAATTACGAACTTATTAGCGCATTTTAGTGGAATTGGGGCTTTGTGCAGCTTGGCATGCGTTCAGCCCAAGTTGGATTAGTTTCGTATGCTAGCGCCGGCTCCGTTCCCAGTACGCAACCTTACAGTTTACAACTTTGATAATATCCAACGCCGATGTCGCTACGCAAATACCTCGTCGACTGATTGACGTTCGCAGATCGCAATATGACGACGAGTTGTGTTAGTTCCGTCTGCTGTCGTCTTATTACTTTGATAACCGTCTCAATCGTAAGCCGGGAGGCGGCAGCGCATCGGAGATGTACATTTCTTGAATGGATAATCTAGATGAATGTCGTAGATAAAAATATATAAACGTAATATTGACGGAGGATGTCATGCCGTCATTTCTGCAAAAAAAGTGCCGAATTACAATTTAATCCGCTCTACGGTTTTGGAGGAATTCAGCATTTATTCCCATCGATCACCCCCGGATCCGCCATGGGGGTTGTTGTTGGGACTAATATTTTCAAAATAATTGATTTATCCATGTAAATTGCTTTCTCATTATTTATTAGTATCCATTAATACACCAGAGCGTCGGTAGCTCATTGGCGTGTACTGTTGCCTTTGTATCTGGAGGGCCCAGGATCAAGGCCCCCGCCACGTACCAATGTGTTTTCGATTTATCATAAATATATGTACGTTATCAGACGCTTTAACGGTGAAGGAAAACTTCGTGAGGAAACCTACGCAGGCCTGCGAAGAGATTCATAGGTTGTGCGTGAAGTCGGCTATTCCGCACTGGGCCCGCGTGGACGGCTAAGGCCTATAACCCTTTACAAGTAGGCTTTAATACACATCTTATTTCTCATCAGTCATGCTTGATATTTAATCGCTTAATTATTATATCATTATATTATGTCCAATACGAAAGGCGGAATAACCCGCTGTGTATTACGACCTAAAAGGGGGCAGTTGGCACTTTATTTTAAATATTAATGTATTTACAAGTTTACCTATAAATATGTATTCCACATACATAAAATATATACGAATCTTTTTATAAGGAATATTACAGTACATTTAAAATGCAATTATTTTTTATATTCCGCATTCACTCCCAACATCGTGGTAATCTGATTTTGGAACAAATCACATTGCATCTTTCTCCAAGATGACTGTGAGCTGCAGCATCTCGATTCCGCCCCGTGCATTATGTAGATTGTAGGCGCAAGTAGCGGGCCGGGCCCGCAAACCGAATTTATCGCGTTCAGCATTGCCTATTCAATCCGCGGGAAACATCTGCCTGCTGGAGAATAGAAAAGTGTACCGGCCCGCCACGCTTGAGAGGTCGTAACTGAAAACTGTAATATACCAATATACGTAAATATACCAACCGTGTTTGTATCCGAAGTAGAATTTTATAATAATTGTTTTATGATTAACTTAATTGTGATTACGAATAACATAAATCTGATTAATGTAATTTTTGTAAAGCAAGATTAATAAAACGTAATATGGGTTGCAGTATCAGATGACTAACCTTAAAAGCGCATATCTGTTTCCTCATCCATTTCAAAAGGTCAATTAAAATCAATGAGCTATTTTAAAAACACGCTTTAAGCAAAATGACTAAATATGTAAATCCAAAAGTTTAATTTAAGGCGGTACCACAAATTAAATATATTTAGACTTGAAGCATTCTCAACTTTGGATATTGGGTAAGTACCCCCCAACTATGGGAGCGATTAGAGCTACAAAAATAGAGTTCTACTAATCCTGTCATAATATTTACTGTCGGTACCTACCTACAAAACAATAACAGAAAAAAACTTAAATGTATTCATAGACACCCAAAATAATATTCCTCATTATCCAGTTGATTATGAGTTCACTTTGTGAACTTCTTTAAATTAAAATGGGTATATGAATATTTACAGTAATAACGGGGCTTGATGCGGTTCATCGGACCTGCTAGTTGATGAAATAAAAGCAAACGAAGCAAACTTCTTGTCATATTCCGGTTTCGCAGAACGGAAGGTTGTTGTGTTCGAGCGATTTCGGGCGGGCGATAATATAAAGATAAAAATCTTTTGACAGCAATATATGGATAAGGCATGCAAATATAAATAGTATCCTTTATGTGACACTTGGTTTCTTTAAAATACCAGTTTTAATACACTATATTTCTAGCCATATATACTCAGTATTTTTTGTAAAAACGTATATTTTACATAGATAATATCCAGACCAATACATACGGACATGTTGATCCCTACGCTATAATAGCAGACTTCTCAGCCATTACAACAAATATATTGTAAAAAATGCAAGATACGAGTTTGCTATTGTGGCGACAAGCATCGTCGCAGTATCGTCTCGGAGTGAATTGACTTAGCGTGGCGGAGTGCGCGCCCAAATTACTATTTCAATCTGGCGAGAGTCGAGTCGCGATCGCGGCTGGATGTGTGCCGCGGGACAATTGGGTACTTTTGCCAGTTCCACCATTAGCCCCGTACTTACGTATCGGAGACGACGCGGCACACACGGAATGAATGTGACCTAACTCAATATTTCAGTGATTTCGAATATCCTGGAATTCGCGTTTTTAATGGAAATTTCCCTATTATCCATTCTCGCGTTGTTGTTTCTATTTCGAAGTAACGAGTGTGCATGAGTGGCGAAATCATTTACAATCCCCTTTGACTACCTATAAAATAAATTTATAAAGGTCTTAATAAACCTGAGATAAACTAACTAAATTTACAAATAACTAACTTGATACACACGAAGAAACGTCAATCAAAATATGACCGAGCCGCACTACACATACAATTTTGACCTTAACGCGACACTGAATTGGTAATAAAAAAAGCACGAACACTACTATGTCATTATGGCAAGTGAAACTGAATGAAAATTCTGCCCAACCGACGCGATGTGCAGTTTTGCAGCGGACACTTTTTGAGTGAGATTCTATTTGAATGAGCATCTAAATAGAATTGTTTACCTAAGAAATAAAGTCTCAGGGCCACCGTCCGTTGTGACTCCCTATAGGTTTGACCGGTCCCTATTCGCGTTACAAGTATACTGTCGTTATTTTCCCGAAAATTACTAGGCTACATAGCCACCCTTAAGCCGCCGTTCAAGTCACACTCTGGAACGCCGGCGCCGTTAGCTCATTGCATACACTTTCTTAGGGTTACTAAGAGTCAACTGCAGCCAACAGAGGACAGTCCATCTAAAAAAACATATTTACTTTGATCAATGAAGAATTCCTCGTTAATTTTCAGTTATTACATTTTATGACTTAGGTCATTTTTATAGTTAGGATTCGATATCGCAATATGTTCGAAATGAAAAATATTGCTGGTTCTTGTGCAATAATGACACAAACGTAAGGGAAACGTAATTGTAGATTCCAATATGTGTGTATTTTAAACTTTGCTTGTCTGATACTTACTGGCGTAACTGCAAAAATAGGTTTTAATGTTTGAAATTAAAAACTTTTATTTCATAGTAATGCATAATTTTAATATTAATGCGTACTTAAGAGGTAGAAATACTAAATATAATATAAGATATTGAGTATAATTTATGTCATATTTTGTCATCAATTGAATCGTAAAATATATTGGGACCATAACATATAATGCATATGTGGTTTCCGTACTTCAACCCCTTAGGCCTCTGCGGCTGCATTATTAATTAGACCACAATAATCAACCCGGTGTGTACAAAGGATTTAGTTCTCCTTCGTAATGCGCCGGTGCGTCGACTATTAATAGGCCGACGTCAAAATAGGAAATATTTAATTATTACTTTGTAATAACGGGTTGTAATTATTATATTTAGCATAATTAATAATTATAATTGGCAAGTTTTGGCTTTTTAACTTACAATTATTTATTTGATAACGATTTATACTTATTGTTATTGAGCATGATTAATAATTCTATTTGCTAGTTTGATTCACACACATTCGCGGAGTATCACCATTTAAAATTCCAATATGTATTTAAGTTTATTTTTTGGGGATGAAATTGTGTTTAAAATTTATTGCTAGAAAATAAATATATTTAGATACATATTTTTATAATTTCTAGAATATTTTTATTAATACTTTACGTTACTGGAGGCCGGGAATCACAATATTTTTTTGATACTTGCCTTCAGTTAAGACAATGTAATAGCGCATAATAAGACACACTTTTAAAAACTATTGTAATGCTATTATACTTAAATGACTAAATATGTTACATGTTTAGCTATACTCAGAGCTTCACTTAAGTAGAAATTATTGACTTATATAAACTATCAATCAACACGTCCATGAGCTAAACTATTCACTTGCTATCACAACACTTGCTTAATTCAGATGGAAAATCAATTTCCCTAAGCTTTGCCTGACAGTGCTCACGGTAAACTCCAATTTGTTTCAGGTCACGAACCCCAATACACCTTATTAATACTCTTATCCTGCATATTATGTAACTTTCGTCTGACAACCGAAACATCACACTGGACCTCAAGAGGGAAATGATCCGACCAGAACACGTCATTATGTATTTTAACTGATGTAATTGACTTCCAGGCAGCCTCAGTTGTAAGACAATGGTCAAGCCAGCTACATGAACCGTGTGCATCACTTATAAATGAATAGGCACCCGAATGAATACCTATTTGGAAATGTCGCACAAAACCAGTTTCATTTCATAACAAATTTTAATAATTCCTTACCAAACATGGTAGTCGGTGAGCGTTAAAGTCCCAATAATGTACACATTTTCAATGCTTTCAGTTCAATCACTGCTGATATTTCGCTTAAACATGCCTCAAATTCCTCAAAATTATGCGACTCACATGTTGGCATATACACATTAATAAAAGAAAAGACTTATTTGAAATAGAGGCTTTTAACGCAATCAAACGATCACTAACCATGGCACAACCCGAAACAACTCAACACACATTGTTACGCCACAGGATACCAATGCCCCATAATGCCTACCAATTATGGTTTCGTTGGATCCATCGATGACTTTCCAAAAATCCGAAATCTTTATTTACTTGACCGAGGTCCGAGATCTCATGAGGTAGCAACCAAGTCTCCTGAAGTGCAATCAAGTCTGCAGTTTTACTTAGTTGCGCACACATTCAACAGATCTTTTAAAGTTTTTACAGTTGAAGCGAAGAGACGACATTGTATCATTGCTTAAATTCTTCTATTCATATTTGTTGTGTTTATCCTTTTCTTGATCATTGACTGTTACTTCTTTCTTCCTAATAAATAAAACGACGAAAGGTAATTCCTCAGGCCACAGATTGCCGGTCCAATAAACTTATTTACTTTATATTTCGAAACGAAGACTTTAATAGAGTTATGGTTCTCTTTGATTTATATTAATTTTAACTAGCCGAAACACTTTCCTGTGTCTTATCCAATATATAGTCGCATATATCTTTTTCGGAAGCCTCCTTGCTGACGTTTGAAGATAAATTAAGGCACTTTTACATCCGCAGCTCGAAACCTTTCCCATCATCTAACGCTGCTTTTTCCTGACAGCCTGTGAATCTATTTTCCCTAATCTTTTCTTTTGAACAAGTTTCCATTCTTCAGAAGGAGAAGCAACCTTCTCAGAAGCCATCACGAACAACCTGACATTGTCGTTTGCCTCGGAATATTAGCACATTCGCTTTGAGCGCGCTTGTCTTTGTGGGACGAACGCAGCTTGGTTGCGCCGGGCCTTTTATTTAAAAATTTTTTTAATTAAAAGAACAATAACAATTAAACGTTTCGCTCTTTTCTTAAAAGAAAATTAGATTGAGATGATTTTATATTAAGAGGCAGTTCGTTCCACAGCCGATTGTACTTTGTATGGTAAATGACTTACTCAGAAGACCGGTGTGGTGTAATGAGCTACAGATATGAAGATGTCTGAGGACGAAGAGACAGACGCTATGATTTCGACAGAAATTGAACTTTTCCCTTAATACATAGGAGAAAGAAGTGTCATAAGAATAGAGTACAGAGTGCAAAGTAGTCTAACATTCCGGCTGTCGGATTAGGGACCATTAAGCTGGCAACGTACAAGGAAAGTGATCATATTTACGAAGACCATAAATAAATCTAATACACAATTATTTCAGAGATGGTCTAGTTAACAGCGCTACAGATAGGTCGGGTAACATCATCACCATAGTTCAATTATAGTAAAATTAATGTTGTACAAAGCAGTTTGGTGAAAATGGAAAGAAAGAACTTAAATCGATATAAACTCCTCAGACAACAAACAACCTTATTACTAACTTCCGAAACATGCGCAGTCAGTTAAGGTGTGGGTCAGAATGTAAACCTAGGCAAAAGCCTGCAGTATAGCGGTTCGATTAAAAAATCGAACCGCTATACTGCAAGGAACAACCCTCGAACTCAATAGGCCGCAATCCGACATATTAATCTAGCCTGTCTAGATCTAATCGAGAACTGCCAACAACGATTGCTTACATTTAGATGGATTAACAGTAACTCCAAAATTTCGTACCAGCAAGATTACGTCAAGTTCATTTATTTAGCAACCACCTCATTAATTCATTAAGACTGCCACTCATGTACAGTTGCAGGTCGTCAGCGTATATAATTGATACGAACAATCTATATGTATAGTAATTAAATTTATAAAAATAGAAAATAAGAGGGAAAGTATTCCGCCCTGGGGCACACCAGGAAATTATGGAGTTCAATCGGATTTGGAAGACCCTATAGTAACAGCGTTGACGCCCAGACAGGTACGATGAAAAGCAATCAACACCCGCAGAATCCAAGCCCAAAGTAGATAAATAGCGAAAAGTGATGGCTCTACTGTATTAATAAGGCGTTGGAAACCAATAGACGAGAAAGTGAGTTTAGAATTTCCATGGCCCTCTCTAATGTCTTCAGTTACTTAATAAGAGCAGTTGAAGTACTGGGACTGCTCTAAAACCGACTGAAGAGGTAAACAATTATTCTGTGTCAAATGTTGAGAAAGATAAGGGTAAGATAGAAATGGGCCTGAATGACTAGGAGAAAGAGGGATTAGATATCTTAGGAAGCGGATGAACAAGAGCTTTACGCCAAACATCGGGGAAACTACTATTTTCAAGAGAAAAAATTATAATATGTGAGATGACAGCAGTAAATAAATCCAATAAGGAACAATCAATAGGCGACTAATACCACTATACCAGTCGCCTTAGAATTAAGAAAGAATGCTTTTTTATTCAGCTTGGGAAACAGGTGCAAAACTAAAGCCTATACTTGGAATGGAAGAGAGAATGTTATAATGTGCAAGAGATTTCCTTAGTTTGTTGTCAAGTAAGGGCAAGTCAGTAAATGTAAATTATTTCATCAGGAAAACAGTACTAGGGATGCTATTAGTCTTCGACTTACCAATACCTAGGAGAAACAGTACTAGGGATGCTATTAGTCTTCGACTTACCAATACCTAGGGAATTAAGAAACTTCCAAACATTGGAAGCAGAAAGTCCGCGATCTGCCTATGGATAAAGCGACGTTTACAGGTACGATCATCTGGTCACAACGGTTACGGGCAGCCTTATAGCGCTGCCAGTTGTCATCAGATTTCTCCTTGCGAAACAAACGAAAAGCCTTGTTCCTTCTGCCCATAGCGTTGCGTACCGCATCGGTAAGCCAGGGGCAGGAGGCGCTTCACACGACTTTATGTAATGCGCATGTTCATCAAATAATGTTAAGATGAGAGTGTTGAATATTTGGATCTTTTCATCCTAATATTCAAACTCTCATCAATTTCAATATGTGTATTTTCCTCATGTGAGCGTCCCTAGCGTGAGTTTCGACTGAAGCACGGCGGAAGATGAAAGGCTACAGGCCGCATTCGGCACTACAAAGAGCTTTGTGTCATCGCGACTCGCGCCGGAGACGCGGTCAAGCGCGTGTCCACTCCGCTTGTTTGTCCCTCTATTGTCTTATTCTTATCACCACGTGTGACTAAGCACGAACACCTTCAAACAAACGTTCTTCACGGGAGACAAAAGATCTCATTCAACTTTTTTTGCGGTCGAGCGCCATCTGGTCGTAGTAAATTCTACCTAGAAATGAAGCTGGAATCCATCACACCTACTGGGCGTAGCGTGGTAGTTTATTGGCCAAATATTGACATGTATTGAGAAACGCATTTAAACAAAAAAAAAACTGCAGATTTACTTATATATAACCTAATTGATATATTTCGAGACTCAGTTACCTCAGTTACATTCGTAGGGTTTCAATAAATAATAGCTTTTCGTAATAATTAATTTCTTATTTGTATTTTAAATTAGAACAGAAAAATTAAATTTTGCAACTCGCATGGGTGGAAGAGTAAGATTTGAATATTATTAATTAAAACATTTGAGTTCAATTGGTACATACTTCCACTAGTTAAGCTAACACTGTAAATAAAAGTGGTGTCTACTTGTAATTCTTTTATGCATTTAGCAATAAGGTAAAAAATATATGTTAAATTATGGTATAATGCATAGATGTAAGTAGACCAATAAATAAAATAAAATAAAACCGGGCATCCAGACACAATAGATAAAATCTATTGTTTGTGATGCTTTTAAAGGCGTTTCTGATAGTCAAAGGGTTAAAAAGATAACTACATCTTACAGTTTTTTTACATCGTTTAGGTGTGTTTGTAAGTAAAGGAAACATACTATAATTTATTTACAATTTGTATATATTTCTTCAATGCACTGTGTATCGCATATTTGGATGTTTTATCCTACCCACCTCTTTAGGTCATGGGGATTTAAATCATGACCTACAATAGGCAACAACTTATTAACTGAACTACATATATATAAAGTTGAAATGATTCAAAATTTTAATAAACATTAATAGAAAAAAATACATTTCTTTGCTATTCATATTTGTCCAGGCGTTGTTGAGTTATCTGCTTACCAACACATTTTGCGATTTATTTTTGTGTTATAGATTATAGAAAAGTAAAGCCCCTCAGGCAGTCCTCCGGTTATATTAATAATTATGATCTTATCGCTATTATAAAAACGTGACATCGTGGTGTGCGGGCGGTGGGTCTGTGCCGCGTCGCCGCATTTTATTTTACTAATACAAACAGCGCAAATTCCCTTTTATCTTTGCTCCGCACAGAGCTTTATTTAAAACGTCTTCGCGTGGTTCTCTTATTATACCAGCCTTGTGTTGTGATAACTTGTCTCGAATTGCGGAATTACCTTTGTGTAATGCCGTATGATTTTAAATACATTCTCATAATTATCTCCCCATAGCGTGCTAAATACCATTTAAGTAATGCTTGTTAAGCCGAGCGGAGTATGACCGTTGTTTGTACGAGCTCCACGTTGGGCGCCAATAAAACGTACTGCAGACAAATTGTCGCTGTATAAAGTTTTAATTCGAGCCGTGTGTTTGATGATAGTGCGCGCACAAAGCGCACAAGTAATAAAGGGGTGTCGAGTGTTCACAACTCGCATAGTTCAGGTCCGCCCCGCGCCTGCCGACAAACTACCGCGATATACCGTGGGCAATTACGCCACGGATGACCAAACAATACGCCACATTTACTGCACGCGTATTAAAGCCCAGCAAAAGTCTATTACTTTTTGGCAAAAAATAGTATCGGCTAACAGAAGTTATATCGTTTGAGCGCGCGAGGGTCAAAGTGCGTCCGGCGGGCGAGCTAATCGCAAAGAGACAACGGCGCGGCGCGAGCGGTCCCAACCCCGCCGCGGTGCCATACAAAAGCCCTAATGAGACAAACCCGTGGCGTAATCGAGGCGACGGAAAAAGATGAGGCCCGTGAGGTACGAGGCAAATTTAATAATTGTCAAAGCGGCGGCGGCGATCAAACGCGAGGGCCGCCCGCCCCCCGCCACCTGTGACGTGTGCGCCGCGCGGGCTCATTAGCGCTACTGATCTAATGCGACTTCGAACTTCTAGCGACGTCTAATTAAACTTAAACTGAATTTCAATTTTACGTCTGAAATTTTAATACTTAAAGCCGAGCCGCGAGGTTTCGCAAAGGAGGCGCGTTCAAAGGCGGCGCCGTGCACGTTTTCGCAGATATTAAATGTGTTGACAATTTAATTTTTCATTTCCTTTAGGCGGCGCGGGCGGCGGCGCGCCACCCGGCCTTTGACGTCGCGATATTGTCTTTGTGCGGCGCGTGGGGTGAGTGCGGCCCCGCCGACGGAGACTTTGTCGCAATACAATGTGTATCAATAAAACTTAGGATTGGCTTTTAGTGGTTGCACTTACGCTTTGTGAGGCGGCGCGCTCACCCTTTGACATTATATGTGGGGGCGCGTGTGCCCGCCTGGCGTTGCGACTCTACGCCTGTGCATCTTCAGCTCGGTTCGCATTAAACCAACGACAATACGACTAGTGGTCGTTGCATTAAACCCTTTTCCACTCTTACGTTGCTTTACTGTATTCACAATCTTATTTACTAACTAATCAAAGTTATATGAAGTGTGATGATGATACAAAAGGTGTTCATAAAAATTATATATCACATGGACCAATGTTCGCAAAACAGATTGTTTTTTGTTTATCCATGGCTGTAACTGTAAATCGATGGTACGATATCATTGACGTCGGTTACGTGTAATATATTTGTAACTCAAAAGTAATATTCTTCGGTACATAATCTGCGAGTCTACAAGATCAAAGCCGTGATTGAACTAGTAATATTAGCTAGACTCTTTAAATAGAACTCTTCAAAGAGTCTTCGATCGCGTGATTGAATTACGGAATATTTAATTTGAGCACTCATAATAGAAATGGATTTAATAGGACGCCGGTATTCATAGTCTTTGATGTCTGCTTTTCAAAGAGATGCGTAGAATCTACAAAATGCTTTGGTGTGTCAAAAAAGTCGTGTAGCCTTTTATCCTTTGACCGAAACTGCGTAACTGACCCGCTAACGTATTATCGGGATTGCATTGAGCGCGGCGTGCATGTGGAAACATCGGCCGCGGGCCCTTTGCCGCGTCGGTCGCATCGTTTGCTCGACTGACCATAAAAAGTATCCACATTTTTGTAATAAAATTACCTGTTTTAAAAGGACGTTACTACCGAGATTAAGGCGCAGAGCGATGTAGTTAGTCGTCGGCGGCTGATCAAAGGCCCGGTAGACCAATGGCAGTCTCCAGATTGGCATCGCTCCGCCTCCACCAGAGCCACGTGCTGCGCGCGCACGTTGCCCAGCAGCTGTCAGTTGCCTCCAAGTGCGCGCCGTAGACGGCTGCTGTCGCCGCTCTACAAATCGCAACGCACTCGCGGACTTTACTCGACTACTTTTAAACTTTTTAACATCACTATTCATAGTTAAATATCCTAGTCAGTGTATCATCTAGTCTAGTTTGTGAGTAATTATCATAATTCGTAATCGTAACTAGTGTTTAAACCATTATTAATCTTAGTGTGTCGTGTTCGGAAAAAAGTTTTAAAGTGTATCAAACTTTGGATTTTTCTTGAGAACTGGATTAGCGTTGTCGCCTTTAGAGCATCAGGTATTAAAGTTTGAACAGTAACAGTTTGCCGGGCGGTGTGGTTTGACGGACGGGTGTGTTTTTGTGTGGCAGTGTCGGCACCCTCGGTACGGCCGCGGCAAGTTTTTTTTTAGTCCATAGCTGGAACGCATTGTCCGCCGCCATTGTGTCCGCTTTAATGGTACTTTTATAGTCCGTTCACTTGCTTACATTGTTTTAGTTTTGTTTATCAATATTGCCCGTCCCTTGTTTGGTCTTAGTTCCATTTTTATTGCAGCCGTTGGGCCTTGCTGTGTTGTTGTTATAATTTGTTGTGGCCCATTCAAATTCTTTGCATGATAAAAGCAATAGTGTTAATAGCCGTGTAGATTGTAGTTGTAATTCAGTCTAGTTCTACCGCAACGGTGATGACTCCACCAATTAATGGTGCCTCGCTTGCGGTCACAGCATGTTATATCCCTGATATTAACAAACTAATTAAGACACGTAAAGTACTTAGATATTTCAAAACACCAAATATTTATAAGCGCAAATAGAAACTAATAAAACTCGTTTCCTAGCTCGATTTGTTGTTGAGGTCTGTTAATGTAACAACGAATTTAGTAAAGGAAGTTATTATTTTATATGTAGTCATCAATTAATGCATAATTTATTACAAAAGTAATTAATTTTGTTAAAAAAAATTATAAATTATAGTTACACCTTGCCAATAAACCATTTTTAACAAGACACAAATATAAAATTAAGGTACATATCAGAATGTGCCAGTTTATTGATTGGAGTTCGAAAGCGTCATTAATAAAATATATATTTTACTTAAAACATCAAAGTCGAGTTGGTAATCATTAAAATATGTGTCCCTACTCGTAATTAAATATAGGGTAGGTTATGATGACGACTTGCTTTGTTCTTGCTATTCGCCGATTTACGTAGCCGAGTACACTGAATCACATATATTCCTGCCTATTATTCTTAATTTCATCTAAAACTTGATCATGATCATAGGGTGTGGTTATACAATAGTACTTATATACCGTTGTGTACTTACCTATGTGTTGGAATTAAAAATATTTGCTCTATTCCACTTTAGTTTAGTTATGTAAGTTAATATTAAATAGACAACTAGTCCAGTCATTTTAGACATTTTAAGCGCTAGACAATTTCACGACAAACAATTTTTATAATGATCTTTATTGACCTCTGAGCTCGGAGGAATAATACCGTCTGATCAATAGATTGCGAGATATTTGCAAAATTTTTGACCTTTATAGTTTTTTTAGCTAACTTTATATCAATGTTGATTTTTCACATCTTCATTACAAATCCGTAATAAAGATGTATACAAAAATTCAGCTCACTAGAATTTTTTCCGCAGATAAAACCTAAATTGACTGGACTAAACAAAACTCATTCATATTATTCCTTTATTACTTATTGTAACTTACGTACCTGCTCAGTGAAAGTAAAAAAAAAGTAGTGAAGATTCTGGCTTGAATATTTACACGTGCTTGTCGCTACTTAAATTAACTTTGTCGTAATTGACAGCTGCCAAAAGAAAACACTTTACAATAAAAGTATATTTTAGGTTTTGAAATAATTACTTTATCTTGTTTTAAAATATTTAAGAAGTAACTAGAAACTCCAATAGATAGGAGCGACACTGACCATGTTTATTCAACAAAAAGTCAAAACTAAAGGTTTTTTCGTACACGTACTTGTTCAATTAAAAATTGTAGTTGTGACATGCTAACGGTTCTATAATATCTAATACAATTAATCAGTATATGGATTTAAATCCAAAGAAGGTCATAAACAATTAACAATCTACGTATTATAAAAGTACAAACATTTTATCGAAGAAAAAGCAATAGAGGGTCCACAGATTCACCTAATGGGAAGTGACACGGCAGCGCATAAGTATTTGCAGGCCAAAGGTGCCAGAAATGCGTTGCCGTTGTTATTGGGAAGTTAAACGTATGCTCAATGAATTGGTCAGCCGCTTGTTGCACCCTCGGTATTTCTACAAGACATACCCTTTTTAATGCGCAGTGGGGAGGTCCTTGACTTCCGCGCCAGAAGATCGAGACATCTTAGGTGCAGATATGTGTGACTAGTTTGCCGTGGCGGCGCACTCACACGAAATGGGAGAGTGCGCCACGATGGCGAATTCTCCCACTAAACCCCACTCCGGCGTTTTTGGCAATCACCGGGGTGTCTTGGTGGTCGGCACAGCCTTTGCCGGGTGTCCTCACGCCTAAAGAAGACGCCCGGATACCAAGCTGGATTCAACCAGTTCCTATTCTCGTTGCCAGCACGTACCGCGTTGCTTTTCTCATTAAACATACTAGCTTATCTAGCACCCCCTGCAACGCCATAAGTTAAGGTTTGAGTTCTCCTTGAACGCTCTCGTAGCAATTTTTTTTTGGGTTGAGAGCCATCTGTGCTCGCCACTTGTCCGGTGAAGCTGTGTAGGCTAACAGCGACAAGTCGGTCCAAAGCAAAAGACATCCGTGGGAAGAGTAGTAGTTGTGACAATTCGATTCTTATCGACGGTCAGTACACGATAAATAGCCTTTAATTTAGTAACAACTAATAATAAAGTAATATGATAATCGCGTAAAAATTATACAGAACAATAAAAGTCAAGAGAAACCAAATATATACCAGTCGCTCCGAAAACGTTCTGGAGGTTAGTACAGTTCTTTACCCAGCCGTGGACTATGTGGTATAATTGATAAGTATTACGGATTGTACTAAATTAAGTATAAAGATATGCATTTCATTTGTATAATAAAGACATCAACGCGCTCGAGCTGCGTAGGAGTAGTTTTACATGCAAGTTTTTCTACGCAATTGCTAAAATTTTTGGTGCAACATTTATTGAAAATAATTTGTTTTTGTATTTATTTAAAATATTATAACTTGGTAGTAGTAGAAAAATATTTTGTAAATCCCTAAACATATTGAAATACACCTTGATTAAATGTGCCTTTTTCACATACGGAAGTGGAATGACCATTGGAGAGAAAGTTATTGTCTGGTTAATTAAAAAGTTTATTTCCTGTTCCTCCTATAATTTGTCAACCAATATTGATTGAAGTCAAAATAGTATTAATATTAAACATGCATAAGGAATATGACAAATCCCTCAGTAATAGTAATAACCAAAACGATTGTATAGTTTTTCTATCCGGAAATTTATAAATGAATAACATGCTTTAAAGGTAAGACTAACTACATAAAAACTTTAAACCGAAAATTTTTATTATGTAGATGGAATGTTATGCTCTATTTACTCACTACTTATTGCACTTTAATTACTGCAAAGCACATGTTAAGAACAAGAACCTGCATAGGTACTAATTTGACTTACTACGTACTCGCAATTACAAAGTTGAAGTATTTAGTATACATACTTTATTTTTGTTTAACCGCAAAAAGTATAATTTAGTGAAAAACAGTATAATATCGTTAAAAACAGTATACATAATTGGTAACCATATTGGTAGATACTACCAATTACGTAATTAGTAGGACTTATCAATCCCAAAAAATCTGTGGTTGTTAATTAACTCAAAGAGTGTGTGTGTGTGTGGTGTGTTCAATATCATCGTGCCTAAAATCATCTTTTGGAAAAGGCATAAAAACCTTTTCAGATCTTTTTTAATACATAGTACGATTACGATAAATAAAGATCCACCTGCCTGAACTTAGTGTTCTGTTTCGAAACTTTGGTTAAAAATTAATATTATTCCTATACCATCTTGTGCCAATAAGCACACTTGTCATCTAATGTGGACATAAAGTATGTGGTGCTCATCAATTAGTACTAGAAAAAAACGGTTCTTACTATTTTACTTATTTTGCGTCAATCTAAACAACAATCAAATATATTTATTTGCGTAATATGGGTTGTATACATAGGTTCACATTACATAAAATTTGTTCCACCATATACTGCCAGTCACATTTGGCATGCAAATATTATATACAAATCCAAAGAAACAATTAAATTTATACATTATTAAAGGAAACAAATACAATTATACATTAAAAACTCCTAATAGGTTTTAATCAAATAAATTCAAATCAATAAAATCATCATAACTAATTAAAATAAAATGTCACTTAAAAATATTACAAATTTATGTCATTATCATTTAAGTAGTCATTAACACTATAATAGGATTTATCAATTAATAATTTATACAAAACTTGCTTAAATTTACATAACTTAAAGTGTTTTAACGGTTCAGGGAGTTTATTAATAATAATACATAATAATATAACAAATAATAAAAATACGTGTCAAGTTAATATTGTCGTTTTAATCATCAATGGACTCTTCAATTACCGATCAAATTTTTATCAAATGTCATTGTCTATAATTTGGTCAAACTTCAAAGATAAGGTTGTTTTAAAAAAATAAAATATTCTGCCGCCTTTACAAGTCTTACGTGATACCGTAGCGCAAAGTGCGGGGCGAACGGGTGCATACGATTAGGCCGACCGGCCTTATTAAAATAGCTAATTAGGCACATTACCACGACACCTCGTGATGAAATCGTAATGCTGAAAGCTGAAAGGGTGCGCACGCGTCGTCGCCGGCCGCCTACGGATCGCCCCGCGCTAATTCCCAAACTCTGTTTCGCACAGATAAGGATAGACTCGGGAGGAAGGTGTCTTTGATGTAGCCGCCCGGCCCTCTGACTCCGGGGATGAGAGCTTTCAATGAAAGGATTTTTTTTTCATCTTCTTTCCCTTTGTACTTAATTTAAATTTCGTTTATATCAATGCTGCGAGTTTCCTTTTGGGTGTGTTTTCTCTTTTACTTTGTCGCATTTATCCTCTCCAATTTGTTATATTCGAGTTCGCTTGTAATTAAATTTAGTGTTGGTAATCTGTTCGCTCTAAATTTTTTTTTCATTCCGGAGTAAGCGACTACCGGTGTAATTGCAATTTATAAATTAGGTGTCCCTTTGATTTGGAGTGTTTCTAAGAATTGCTTATGTTTCTTAAATTTGATTGTGTCCTTTGTAGTGGAGTTCTCTTTATCGTCGCTTTAATGTGAGCTATTGTACGGGCGCGAGTCGTTCCGACTTCAATCCGCTTCCTAATTAACACCACGAATCGTCTCTATCAACTATCACTGTTTGCGAGTGTGAGCGCGCTAATTACAAATCTTATAACGCTCCTAATGAAATTAGCAATTGTAACTATGTTAACGAGTGCTGCAACAAGAACAAGTTTCGTCCGGTATTCGTTGCGTTGTAAATTGTCAAACGTAATTAAAGTAACACTCGGCTAGTTCTTGTTTTACAATGGAGGCGTTGATTATGCAAGTGTTCGTCCGGCGATAGTTTTCCGCCGGGCGCCGCGCAGCCTTTGACGTGGCCGCCAAACATTAACATGTCAAGGACACCAGTTTAAGTCTTGCGCATTTAAACATCAAAGACTATCGAGACTCTTTGATCTACAATAGATCATCGATATGAGGAAATACGGTCACATAGGTTGCCCTTTGATGATTACTCATTGTTTGAGACGGGGGTAATCGAGCGCCCATGTTACTGAATAAAACTTGCGCTTTGATGGAAAACAAAGTAATAATTGGGATACAATGCTGGGAGACGGGCCGGTGTAATAAGCTGAAATTTCATTTGAACTAACCGGTGACGCGATTTTCGGATCTATTTTTTTTGTAATGCCCATACACTGGGTGATAAGTTTTACTGTCAAATAAATAATTCAGTAAAGCTTCTTAAGGGTTTGAGAAACAAACAATTATAGGTATATAATTATTGAAGCATAAGAGCGTCGATGGCTCAATGGTGTGGACTGTTGCCCTCCTACCGGGAGGGCTTAGGTTAAATCCCGCAACGTACCAATGTGTTTTCGAATTTTCGAAAAATATATGTCAATCAATAAGTTTAGATTCCAATTGATAGAGTAATTATTGCTTTACGTGTCAAAATCGTGCGATGGATTTGCCGATCTAATGTCAGGATTGAGCATTTGGCCAACGAAGTAGAAATATGGTGCGTGTGTTGTGTCGAGCGTTGCGACAATCGCGCCGTGTCGCGAGACAAAGAGTTTGTCGCGCGGCCGCAACGCGGAGCATTTCCCGCGGCGGCGGCGCTCACAAAGGCGCCACTTTGCCAACTCGTCTTTGACTCACAAGAGTGTGTGACCCAACATTAATAACCTACTAATAGGTCCCGAGCATGCAATCTTAGTACCTACATCGAAACAGACTCACACGAGCTACGTTATGCTCATTATAGCTACCGCCTACTACGTTTGTACTTTAATCCACTTGTATAACATTACCCATATGCCTCTGTATTCGGAGCCATATTTTACCTTGGCACTAATTTAAAATAATAACAAAACACCTGCCAATTTACCTCTGATGGACTGGATGGATGGAAATGTACAACACATTTTACGAGCCTTTAATCACAAATAGAACACTCGTAGATTCAATTTTTCACATAATTTTATTAGCGACAGTTTAATTAGAGCACCTTTCATCGGAGCCGCTTTGAGACTGTGAACGTTTCAAATAGATTTCACAAGAAGCACTTTCAAAGAGAGCACCCCTAATAAGTACTGAAGAGTCCTCGCACGTGTTTATCAAAGACAGCCTTTCGTTACTCACCGTCTGAATGGCCTCAAAAGAAACTCGTGTAAAATGCTCCACAAAGTGCCGTATCAAAGGAAAGGCGGGCGCAAATATCTGTTTCGTAAACTAGTAAAAACGGAGCTCTCAAAGGTACGCGTACTCGCGGCAAATTAGGCGGAGTTAAATACAAGCGCCGCTCGCACAAATGTATAACTTTGTGAGTGACTCCTCGCTCATTATTTATGTAAGGCGGCGTAATCGTCAAACGAGCCGTCGCGTTTTATTTTTGACAATATTACCCGTTCGGTCCAGCCTCCGCGGCGAGTCGCGTGCCCCTCGCATGTGTATCCATTTAATGCTCAATTCCCATATAATTTAACTTTGCGATCAAAGCGAAATTTTGCAAAGAGCTTCCGGCGGCGGCGGGCCGGAGACGGGTGCGAGCGGGACCCGCCATCGGAGTTCTCGAGATCAAATGCTGGGCCAAATTAGTCACTCTCCGTCTCTCTATCTCAAAGCCGATCCGTAGCAAAGTTTGCGCGAAGATGACATCAAAAGGAAACCACACAGTGGGGTGGCGGCGCGCCCGGCGCCCCCGGCCCCATACTTAAATCCGCCGTGTGTCGGCGTCTTATTGACACGTCGCTGACAACTCGCAAGTCGCCAGCGCTGCTCTGCCAGTCTTATTTAGTTAATTAATACGGAATGTCCTATCAACTAGCAACTCCCTCAAGGCGGCTACACTTACACAGATCCACTGTACGGAAACTTTAATCGCATGGATATGTTTCTATGTGCCTACTTGTGTACGAACAAACTTGTAAGCTCGCTGTCTTTAATTAAGGACATCTAGTTTGCCGATGGAGCATGAAAATGCCTCCATTCAACTTACATAAACGGAATGTTTCGTGGTACATTTCTGAACTTCCAATTGAGTGCACACTTTCGACAAGTCAACGTTTTGCTTGATCCCATCAATGATGTAAAAATATAGATTCGTAATGTGCTCACAAAACAACTGAAAAAAGTGTTACGAATGCAGCGACAGCACACATAGACATATTTTGAATGAGCGTACATTTGCCTAAACATAGACTATACAAGTGTACTCTCTTTGGCTGTTTGTTTTTGAGGCACGGTGGCGTATCTACCTTTATATATACAGAATATCATTGGGTTCGATATTTAAAAAAAATACATTTGCTTGTGTGTCTTTGTCATTGGTATTATTTAAAAGGGTATTTCATTTTATTTATGATGATTACTCGTATATGTCAAAGGTAAAAAGTATTGACCAATAAACACAACCTGAGTTTACGCAAAGTTAAAAAGTTACCAAAGTTTTTTTATAATTTCGTAATGGAAAGCACCGAGTGCTGCTTTAAATAAAATTACGAAAAGAGATGAAAGAGCTTGGTTAGGTTTCCCAAAGTTGTGAAGCCTTAGAAACGAGTTTCAACTTGGTCTACTAAACTTTAGTTTCTGAGCACAAAGCTGGCAGTTGTATTCTTATTTGTTGGATATTGCCTTTTTTAATGTTTCGCAACGTTCAAAGGTACGCTCGGGAATGATACACAATTGACGTATTAGTGTTACATGTGTGTGTATCTATAATATATGTATACAGGCAAGTGGTTGGTTATAAAAGTTTGACCTTATATGAATTGAAACTGTAAAAAGTTAGTATGGTATTTTTACAAGGCCTTTCTCTTAAAGTAGTATTTGTAGTAAGTGAAATGGCAACATTATCTAGTAACAAAACTTTAAATTTTTAACGAACGAATCCTGAAGATTTGCATTATGTTAAGGTCACCTTGAAAAATCTTTACTATTCGAAGTAGTTCTTTAGACAGAACAATCCTTTTATGCAGGATGCACTAAAAGTTTTTCATAGGGTCCAAAAATTATCTGAACATAAGGTTTAATTTTTGCACTAAGCAAACAACATGAGAAACGGACTTAGTGTGGGTGTATCGCGGCATTGTTGCTGGTTATCACCTCTGAAGAATTTCAGAAAAAAAATAATAAGAGACTTGGAATTTGTAAGGCGCGGCGAGCGAGCGACCATTGTGCGCGGGAGTTTACGGCCGGGTTGTTCCTGGAAGCGCGCGCGCGCCTACCTACGTCGACCCTTTGTGACGTCGAATATTTGACTCTGGTTCACCCTAATTGAAGTTTAGTGTAGCCTCACTGTTTACTATTCGTTATTGGATCTACTTAAGCCGGCTTAGACTATATTAGGCGTCCGGCTTTCTCATGGTAAGCTTGCCTAAGTTGGTTATGATTTTATGGATTTGATAACGAAGGCACCGGTATTTTGTTTCTGGTTTAAATTTTTTTTAGAATGCGAGATAGACGCTTTTAAAGAGCAGTCATGCTATCACAAAAGAATCCGAGTAGTAGTAGTGTACTCAAACCACTGCTGGACATGGGTCTCCACCATTCTACTCCTAAGATTGCATGAAATAAAACTTCAAAAACAATCGGTTCCCACAAAAACATAATATATAGGACAGATAGCTGTAAACCTTATTTTATAGCTCTTAAAATATTAACGGTCCCGTCTCTTTATATCTATGAAACTTGCATGTTCACAAAGAAAAATCCACACCTGTTTTCCACTTTATCAGATGGTCAAATAAAAAAAAGCAGACGACATGCACACATGTTAAGTGCCCCGGTTACTAAAACCGCTTTAAAAGGGAATTTTTTTTTATTGTATGGCACCTAGAATTTATAACAAGTTACCTAAAACAATAAAAGACGCCGACTTTGAAATATTCAAGAAGAAACTTTTTAATTTCCTAGTCAATAAAGCATATTATAGTGTTACTGAATTTTTTAATGAAAAATTAATTTAATGTGATTATTATTAATGTCAAAATTGCGACTCGACACCTAACTTATTATTACATTGACTTATTTTAGATGTTTATATTAATTTAAAAATTATTTAATGTTGACTTTGTATTTTATTGTTAAAATTAATGTTTTTTTTTTAACTGACATCCTGTTTGACATGATATTGTATTGTATTCACTCATTTTATGAAATTTTGGATTATTTTAAACCTATGTTGACATATTTACATATTTGTACGCCTTTCAAAGGCAAGACATAGTGATACTATTGTATAATTGTTCCACCTTGAGTGTATGACCTATGTTTAACAAATAAATTGAATTGAATTGAATTTAACAATAAAAAGGTAGGTTCTTCCTCGCCGACGACCGTCGATGCACTCTCAGCATGCTAACGCCACTATTCAACTTTTTATACCAACGCACTGTCGTAATGCGATTATAATTTCCATGTATCAGATGCGCGATTCGCCGATCACTGATATTAGACACGTTGCCTTGGTTGTTTTTTAAACTGTTATTCGTTAGAGTTGGAAGCTGTATCGGTAGCTATACCGATTTGCATTAAGAGTATCGGGGATCGAACCCAGATCCCTTGGTGTAATAACCGAGGTCTTACAACCAACGGGTCGTCCACAACAACATGATAATTTATTATTAATTTGCGAATATCTATCAATAGCTTAGACATAACTTGTACTTCAAATTGTAATACAACAAGCTGTTAGTGCTGTTGGTATTTCGAATAAAATAAAATAAAATGCTCCCGAACATTACATTAGTCGCTAATCTTTGACGGAAAATGTTAAGTCCAGTCCAAACAAAAACAAATCTGTTATGGCGGGAGAAATAGGTAAAAAAGAAATACCCACGAAGTCGACCTCCATACATACTATTGAGAGCTTATACAATTTTAAAAAGCCAACACAATTTAACCTGGCAGCAGTCTCGGTGAATGACTCCCGCTATGCGCACCGCAAAACAGGGTTACTTCCAATTCAGATGACGGAATTGAATATAAAACCTTGCATTGGAGCATATCGGTACTGGGACCGGTACCGGGGCTCTAATTATAGGGGCGCATCGGCTTCCATTGAGTAGGACCGGTTCCGAGCGGAATGGCCGAGCGTGCGCAGACAATCCGCAGGGCTGACCAACCTTGATTGCTTCCATTATAAGAATATTCTTCTGTGAGACAAGATGCGAGCAAATTTGTGACGTCTTGTGAAGATTCTTCGCGGCTGGCTTCGCGGCTGGCTTTCGATCAACTCAATAATGCGGATTTTTGGACCATCTTGGCTCGTCACTTGTCCAATGAAGCTGTGAAGGCCACCCACGGCCAACAGTAAAGGATTCCGAAAAAAATAATAAAACATGTTACGGATTCCTATCGCTTAAAGGGTTATACTTTGAACTTATGAGTTTTGGTTAATAAGAGCCTTACTTTATGCTTTACTTATATGTTATATCTGGAAATATTAAATATTGTAATAGTGTGATAAGTACAGGTATCTACTAACTTTACACATGGAGTAATGTAGAATGTTGTGCGTGATCCTGGGTCCACGCATTGTAACACTGACTGACTCATAAATAAACGGCATAAAAATTTTCAAATGACCAATACATGGGTTGGGTTAAAAATATTCGTTTGTATTCAGTCTTAGTGTTTACCATGTATAAAATGTATGAATTTTAAAATAGTAATGTTCTATGAAGTACTTAATCATTGTGCTAGCTCACTTTTGTCTTTGTTATTTATTTAAAGACGCGAAAAGTTGGTCAGCCCTATAGGTCGTGCGGCCGAGGCGGCTTTTTGCTTTGCGCCACGCGGCCGCCCGGCGCCGGCGCAACGTGTTGATGTCTGATAAAGGACGCGCAAATAGTCGACTGCGATTGTGTGCGCACGCGCACGTCTAATGCACTTCAACTAGGATCCCTTACGGCATTGTCGTTAAGATTGACCTTTCTAGAGTCTAGGCGGCTGACTGAAGAATCTTCGATCTGAATTTAATTAAGAAAGCATTAGTATATTTCCTATAATTTTGTTATATTGACCAGCAGTACGGTGGCCAGCGTGGTAGGTATTAACATAAGGCCTCTTATGCGTTTTGTGAAGTATAGTCAACTTGTTGAATGTAATCCTGTTGTAATAATAGTATAATTGTGCGTGATCTTGAATATGTGTTGGAGTGTTAATGTGCATTACTCACATATAACCGTAACTTTCCATTCCAAACATACATTAATATATTTCCACCTCGTGTCATGTTTGTGTCTGAGGCTAAGTTACCTAACATCTGTTGTCTCGGGTGTCGGGCGCAGTGCGGCTTTGATGGAGAATAATAACTGCTTATCAGTGGTTGGTCTCAATCAATGCCGCTCTGTCATGGTCAGGCGTATCATTTACCATCAGGGTGCATCCCGCTAACAGTCCTGTACTCTTTGTAACATAAAAAAAACAGTTATTACAACAAAATTAATACAATCAGACTTTTCTGATATCATTAAGCTGCGTTTTGTACGAACCGCCTGTGACCGGGTTAGCGACCGAAAAATTGCAATTTGAAAGCGTGGCTATGAAACTGGATGTAATTCGTGCCTTCTTGGTTTTAATTTTGTAAAATTCACGCCTGAGCAGAGCATTTATGGTGATTTTCATTGCCCAATTGCAGGACATTGTATATAATGAAGGTTCCGGGTCAGAATATAAAATTGTTGGAATACAACTCTCTGCTGACTTGTTACACTTCGAGCGCAGGTTTTACATTGTTTTTGATAAATTACCTACAAAAATGCGTTAAATTGTTTTCAAATACATTTAAAAGACTGTCAAAACTGTAAATTTATGATTCAACCTAATTTAAAATAAAGCGATGTTGTTAGGTTGGTCAAATTAAAAATATATAATCTGTTTGAATTAAATTATGACATTTAAATGATGGGTTACACTTCTATTTGATTTGACGACCCATTTGGTGTTGCGGTTGAGGGGTCGACTGCATCACCAAGGGTTCCGGGTTCGATCCCCGGGCATTACAAACATTTGTGTGCATGAACATGTCTGTTTGTAGTGGTCTGGGTGTTTTCTAATAATATATGTTTTAACAAAAAAAAATGTATGTAAGTATGTTTATCCGTTGTTCAGTACCCATAATACACGTTTAACTTGGCTAGATGGCGCTGTCTGAGTGTCAGTGGAAATTTATTTATTTATTGAAGTCTAGATTGTTACGTTTCAATCTGTCAACTTCACATGCATTGCATAATTAAGCTACACAATGAAACATCTATGGTCATTGTTAAATCAAATATATTTCCATCAATATCTATTACATTATTTTAAAATGTATGGGTTATACATACCTATTACTGCTTACTACTACTTCACTAAATGACAAAAAATGTTTTAATGGTTTAAGGATCCTACAAATGTATCTTACCCTAGGCCAGCTTGTTGGATGTCCTCTCAAGAGGTCGTGGAGGGCGCACCACGATGGCTCCGTAAATACGCGAGATAATCCACCATTACCTGATTGCTGCAATACGTAGAGTCAACAATTTGCAACCTCCTTTACTATACTGTGTATTTTTGTTGATACAAAACTCGAGTTCGTAATACGAATGAAACATCTAGATAAAAACTTCCTGTGTCATTGGAATACAATTAACTTTCATTATTATTTTGTTCATGGATTCGTTTTAAAATTGATATAGTTACTGTACCTAGAGAAACACAAATAGGGCATTATACAGAAACGATCGCTCATGTCATACTCATAGTCCAAAAAATAAAGGGTCTAGCCCAGTTAGATCCTTTTTTTAATAACCATCTTAGAAGTTCAAGTTCCAATGAAAAACTAGCAAGTATTAGCACCCCCAAATAAACGTGTCACTAGTAGGTAAATTTAATTCTTATCTCGATAGTTATAGCGAATGGAGACAACATTTGTTACGTCAGTTTCAATTCAATTTCTTGCACTAAATTGTCACACTTAACAATCAACATTGATCTCGGAGAAATTAAGAAAGTCATTCGGATATTGTAGTAATGTTACCTTTATTTGTTTCAGGATGATATTATCCTCATACCCGGCACCTTTCAGCTAAATTTTGATAAAGGTAAGTTACTTTTTTATTTACATATTTAATTTTGTATTTTATATTAATATACAGCCGATCAAAATATTTCGTTGCAGTGGCCAGGGCTTAGCGCCATTTGTGTACCATAAGACGAAGTAATATTTTAGTAATACTGTTTAACCATTAAACGCCGGAATTGCAAACACAAAAGAAAATCTATTGTCTGGCGCCTTGAGGCATCATTGGCGGTCAAATGGTTATAAGATAACGGTAATCTCCCCGTTCTGAACTTAGGACCTTTACCGAATTTTGAAATGTATTTAGGTGACTAAATATGTATACGTGTCATAAGTATCATCATTATTTCACTTTCTGGCATTAATACCCTACGGCCCAGTCATCATCATCATCATCGTCAGCCTATAATGACATACTGCAGGGCACAGGTCTAACCATACAGCGTGGCTATGGAGAGTTTGGACCGTAACCCACCACGCGGGCACAGAGCGTGTTGGCATATTTCCAGTCTTTATGAAATATAAAACATTACACTACACATGCTACGGTGACTACTTGAAATTGCATGGGTCCTTTCGAAAAGTGTTTTTTAAATTTCTTTCATCAAACAATAGGTGAAGAAAATAAAATGTTACATCAAAGGCATTTTTATATTCGGTAGGTAGGTATAGGTAACGGTACGGATACATTGGCATTTTATATGGTTTATTTGATATAGTAGGCTTTCAGTGAGTCCAATTTATTTCGTATTTCTATATGAAGTTCCTACAAATAATCCGCGACGGCGATCCGTATCGATGAGGAATTATTGCGTTAACGATATAATAACAATTTATTTCGCTTTTGTGTCGCGGCCGTGCTGAGCGAGCGACGGTGACCGCCCATTCACTATTTACTAATGAGTTTTACCAACAAAAGGTGCGCTGGATTTAGGGAGGAAAGCGTTTTATTTCTTATGTATCTTAAACGGTCTTATTTTTCTAAAGAAAACCATTTTGTAAACGCATGTGGTGTAATGAATCAGAAGTCGGTTACTTACATAGATGGTTCTGGGTTAATTTAATCCCCGTGCAGTACAATCACAAATGATGATGTCCATCAACATGTCTTTTTTTTGTTTATTAGTACCCATATAACCAGCTAATTGCTTAGTTTGGTGCCGTGTGAATGTCTGTGTTTATTTATTTATTTAGCGACGCAAAGCGTCAAATGTATTTAATATGCTCGAAATTCTCATTTCATGCTTGCAATATAGCTTATTTAAATTTCATGAAAAATATAATGTGCAACTTTAATGCGACTTGGCAATTTAATTTCCTTTGCGACTTCAGCCGACGAGAACCAAAACTACCGATCTCATAATCCCATTACTTCTACGCGTTTACTCTCAAAAGGGCAACAGTTTAACGTTAAATCTCGCGTCTCGCGGGGAAAAACGAGCGAATTTTTATATTAAACCAGCTCTCGTAGGCTGCATTCATGTGAGGGGCCCTAGACGGCAAATTAAGTGACATTAGGGCATAATGCCCGGAGCGGAGACGAAAGCGAGTGGCGACGCAACGCTAGAGCCACGAGCACCGCAGACGGGCCCGCGCGACTCTATGCGCCAGCCGTTGCTGCTGTTATGTTTAAAAGCGCTTTGTTAGCTGCTTTGAATAGAACCACACTAAAGACTGTACCTAAATATAACAAATTAAAGCAGAAGACTCGCCCAAGCACTGGAGCGCGTGCGCTTTCTTTATAAGGAAGTTATTGGAGTCGGCATTTGGTTTGGACTTTTTGATAAAATAATCTTTACTCGCCTGAAATAAGAATATGTGTGTACGCATAATGGTGCAATTCAAGGACTAGGTGCGGAAACCAACCCTAGTAACATTGAGCATAAGAATTTATGTACCGTGCGTGAGTCTCCATTATATATACAGTGGAACAGATAAAAAACTATCTGGCCTAATGACCATACAACTAAAAGAGCTGCTTTAATTCTTGCGCACGCTCCCTTTTTTCCACTTAGGAAGTGTTTCTCGCGCAAACTATTCACTTTATAAAAAAAGAAAGCGAAGAGAAAGATTAGAAACCTCAATATCATTTTTCAAGACCTACATATTAGCCAACACGTGTCGGTACGATGACAAAAAAATTTGGAGTTTCAGGTCAATGTATATATATAGTATATGTATATAGGGATCCCTAAAATATATTTATTTATTTTCAAATTTCTTATCAAAACCTTATAGCGGTTCACAGAATACATATACATACAAATATGTAGTTATAGAACTAAAGTTACCGACATAGCCCGCCGGATCAGCAAGTTGAAGTGGCAGGGCTGGTCACGTATGTCGCAGAACCGATGGCCGTTGGAGCAGACGAGTTCTGGAGTGGAGACCGCGTCTTGGCAAGCGTAGCGTAGGACGCCCTCCGGCCCGATGGACCGACGACTTGCGAAAGGTCGCTGGTGGAAGCTGGATGAGAAAAGCGGAGGACCGGGATGTCTGCCAAAATGGGGGAGACCTATGTCCAGCAGTAGACTGCAATAGGTTGAAGAGATATGTAGTTTGTTGTACGGTGTAGTGCTTATAGTTGCGGAGTTTAACAGACAGACAGACATCTTGTTTAGACCTCATCGGGCAAAAGAAGGTTCTAACCTTGGCTTGCCGAAACGCGGTCTTCGCGGAATCCGTTTGCTCCAACGACCGATATTTGCTTACGTGAGCGGAATGCTGAATAATTAGGGAATCTTTTAAATTTCACGTTTCGAAGACGTCTTCCAATACGTTTTGATCAGGCAATATTCAGGCGCTGGGGCGTCACAAAACCAATCTCCTCATAGAGGTATTACGTCATTATTGGATAAATTACACTTTTTCCCGCGTTCAGCTGATTCTGAAGCAGCTGCAACTTATTCCGCCACTCCCGAATCGTTTCTCGTCTAATTTTCTCGTTTCTTTTTGATTAGCATAAATTGTGGTTTCTTGTATTCAATAATTGAAATTTCAAGGATTCTTAGATTTGTTTACTTCTTCCAGTGTGCAACAACGAGGAACGATTTCAATTAAGTTATACCTACGCATCTAAATACAAGATTTAACCATGAAGTTTTTTTATATCACATCTTTTTTGTATAAAGATGGGTCTTATTTATTGAAACACTAAACAGCAACTGAATTGCCCATTTAGAATGTACACATTCCAAACGATATCTGTAAATCTGAGCAAACTTTCGTTATCATCATAGGTACTCAAAGCACCCGATTATATGGTGCTAAGGGTTTATAATTGCATTGCTTCCATTTTTTGATGCGATTTGTTAAGTATATAATTTTTGGAAAGAAAAATCAGTTACCCAACGTTTGGGCCTTGCGTTTCCTATTTAATTTGACATTGAAGTGAAATAAATATCAGATAATATTGCAACGCTACATGACTTCATCCCGAACATAATTCTATTCTTTTCTATCCAATAGCCGACACAATAGTTCCAATTTGCCGCTAATTCCGCAGGCTTTGGTGGCGTGCGTCCTCTGCCAGATTACCCATTGTTGCTGTCCATTGTACGGACATTGCGTCTCTTTCATACACCCCTATCATGTAGGCACATTCTGTATCAGTTGTTTATATTGTCCAGTTCTTTTCCTATTTCGATAAGTTCCCATAGTGAAGTCACTTTGTACGATTTTCCCAGTTTGGTCAGGTTATCACTTGCGCACGTTCAGCCGTCGTCCTGGCTCAATCTGTAGGATGGTAGTAGTTAACACTCGCCAACCCGCATGGGACGGGCCGATCTCCCCATGGCTATAATAATGTGTTCCCTGCAGTAGAATGTCATATGCTGATGATGAAGATTCAGGGAGCTTCCGTATCGTGACCATGAAGCGTGATGACGCTAAAGGCCATCTTTGGCCAGCAACATTGTTTCCGGGTTTGGATTGGCATCTCTACCCAATAATACTCGCGTAAGCAGTTAAATAATTTTATTTGTTTCTAAATCAATTTTGGTTTTACAATAGCCTTGACAAAAACCTTTTTTTAATAAGTAACAATTAAAATACGTGAAATGCAAAAGTATAAGATCTTCATACCGACTTTGATACACAGTCTTTAGTTAAAACTATTTGTAACTTCGAATTTCTTCGTGCAAAATTAGCTATTTGCAATGTCGAAGTGCTACACATAAAAATAAATCTCAAGAGATATTGCTTGGGTAATAAGACATAAATAAAGTACCCAGCGTGCCATCGTGAAGGCCGTATCATATTTACTTGGGGCGGCGAGCTGCAGAAGATTACGGTGGAGGCACCAAGTGATTGGTGTCGCAAGTCGCGGCGATATCACTAGGATTCTAATTTACACTAGGTGTCATGTTAGAATTGAGAGGAACACATTTCACCTGTAGACTCTGTTATGGTAACCGGGAACTTTGAACTTTACCGGTCATTATAATAAACAGTCTGGAAAACATACCTTCAAGGTGCTTTGCTTTACATTAATGATAAAGTTCTCTCTCTCTCTCTCTCTTCAACCTATTGCAGTCCACTGCTGGACATAGGTCTGATAAGGTTCATTTTGATGGAATTTCAAGATAAACTTTATCACTTTATTTTTATAGAAACACTTTATTATAATCTTTGTTTTACATTTGGTATATTATTGATGCTAAAGGTAATTTCTGACGAGAGTTCGTGAGAAATATGCTTGCCTATAGATATTAAAATATTTTTGTACCATTCAGTAAGTTTCTAGCACATTGTTTGAAAACATTATTTGAGAAGTTTCTTTGTCATATTGGGTACATTGTTTGCTCGTAACATTTTATTTAAGACTACAAAAACAATTATTTCTCTTCGTTGTCCGGCACAGGCGTCTTTACGGTACGCCGACATTGACACCATCTGTGGGTTTGCGCCACGGGGTGTTCGGTTAATGTTAAACTCAGAATTCTGTATTCTAAGATGCTAAATAGCTTTACTTAAGGGTATCATTTAGTTTATGCAAAAACTATAAAAGGGATGTTATATTGTACTGGGTTTAACATACATCTAGAAAAGGTTATTATGAAATTTAATATATACTTAGCAATACTTCAAAGTATCGGTATGATTATTCAATCATCGGATAATTTATGTGTTTTATTACAAAAAGTGGTTAAAAGCGCTTCATTTGATAACCAAACATCATGACGTCATAACGTCGTCATGCTATTAAAAAATGTATGGAAATATATAATGTATTTGTTCTGTCTTATTGTTTATTCAGACAGCTGCATTGTTATTATTTACGTCAAAACTCGCTGGTACAGTTGGTAAATAGAGTAACATCTAAACTAAACATCTTGCGAACGCTCAGCGGGGTACAGTCAGCGACAGTCGCGGTGTACTGAATATGAATATTGTGCGTCATCGGTGTCAGCAGCAGACGCGCTTGCCCTGCGACGTCAGTTTGTCGCTACAATAGGCCTGTTATTCGGAGAGCCGGCCGTATAAAATTCCTATGGATCAGATACATGAACAATTTTTTGAGTATAGTCTAAGAAACCATAGAACTCAAGGTCGACAGGTGAAAGTCTGAGAAACCATGGAACTAAAGGTCGACAACCCTGAAAATGCCTGATTTTGCCCGCATGCAAATTATGTCCTTACTTCCGGTTGTAATGCCAGACATTGTTATAAATCATAAGATACATGAAAAAATTAACGAGAAAGTAAAGTATTCGATGAGAAGAATTGAGTTTTCAAAGATCGACAAGCTCAATTCATTCATGAACGTGGGTCTACCACATTAAAAGGACGCCGTTTGCAAAGACTTCTATATACTGAGTTAAATATCGCAATAAAAAAGTTTTTTATTCAGTAATCAGGCCTAAAGTGCAACTTATTACTCCCGTCAAATTACCCTATTTTTGTATGGCAAAAAATGTAACTGTACTGTTATTTAAGCTTGAAGTAATATAAATTGATAATATTGGAAAGCTTAGCCCTTTACATAAAGTATCTCCAAAAGCGTTTACATTCCTTAAATGACATTTTGAACGTGACGGGAAAAAGCCCTTCGCCCTATTGTAGAGATATTTTCCGCCCCATCAGATGCTATTCAAATCTGCAGATGACGTAGAATGGAACGTTGTGGGTGGTTGAATAGGTAGGTGCTTCGGTAACCCTTCCGAGACGAGGCGCGTGCGGCTTGCGCGGGAGACTGCAGGGTTTGATAGGACGTTATTTACTTTAATGGCCGCGAACTCGGCCGCGAATGACCTTTTTTTTCATTTGGAGCAATGTGGCAATACTTTTAATAAGTCGGCTGGGTGCTGGTTTATGTCCCGACCACATGTAGGACTTATTGAGAAGATTAATGCGAAATAATACTGTAAAATTTCATGATCAGCTAGTACGTGTATTTGATTTTGGTTTCGATAGTGTTGTCTATATATAAAAAGGAAATATACCGTTAGTGAAGCTGCGCTGATGTTATAGGTAGAATAAATTAACATGAACCTCTAGTTTAATTCTGTACTGTTTTTTCTTAATTACCCACTTCTGGTCTTGTAATCCTGTGAAATGCAATCCGAGGTCTGATATTTTATTATAGAAATCTAAGGCCTGATTCGGTGTGCATTGTATAGTGCACTGTTTTATTAAAATCAAATACTTTTTGTCTTGTTTTAAAACTGCTTTTACTGAGCCATAGGTGAAAGTTTGAAATGACCTGATTACATTCCTTATAATCATATCATAGAGTATTATTTCGAACGCACAATTGAGAAAACAAAGACCAATTCCAATTAATTCAAGATTTCGGATTTAAAAGCGCTGAGGTAGGTACCCATTGGGTGGAGTGGCTGTATGCCGAGACTTCCATCTCCGGGTCCGTGCAGTAATGAGAGACGACTGTATTCACCTAAAGACGTACTCTAATTAGAAACATAATGACCGCAAAACCTCGGCGCGATCGCGAACCGCGTAATTGTCCACGCGTTTGTTTTTACACAAATTGAACCGATCTTTTATTCATAGGTCCAATCATCCGTCCCCTCGAGTGCTGTCGAAAGGCGTCGGGCCTCGGAGGCTATCAAAATATCTTACTTATTGACGTCCCTCTCTGTCGCACCGTTTTAAAAATGGGCTGTGCAATAAGGAGGGTGGATTGGGTGTACAACAGGCCGCAAGTTATTAGCTTAGTTAACCACTGTTTTCATTGAGCTCGTCCGCACGCCAGCCGTCTTGTGTGGACTGCGTCGAGTGCTCAATGCATTTTAATATTTTGACTTAATAATGTACCTATTGCTTGTTACTTTAAATTGTATAACATTATTATTATATATTTCCTTAACGACCACAGTTCGTTATTTGCTTTTTCATTATAAATTGTACAATAATTCGAGAAGCTTTTGTGAACGTCTTCTCTTTCTGATTGTATTTAACCAAAGGTATATTTGTACCTGTGCGTTAACCTAACAAGTTTAAGGATTTAAGATCGTGTGCTCATGTTAATTATTTGTCATCATCATCACTTATATGTGACTCTGAAACAATAGATATTTCACCGTGTCTGATATTAAGGCAGTCAAAGTCCTCAGATAAATAATAGATTCACAATCTCATTTAAAAAGTGACCGCGGCAAAAGTCTGCCCATAGCGTCACTTGGGCAGAATTTTGATTTATAATCATGTCACTCGCTACATGTCATAATGACATAGTTGTGTGCTCATGCTTTTGATTTTTCACTCTTTCTAAGACGCGTTAAGGTCAAATTTTAAATGAACAATTTAACAATACCTATACGTATGTGTATGGGCTCGGAAATTTTATTTGAGGTTTTTTCCTGATTACATCGAGTTAGTTTATTGTTTTTCGAAGGGTCCTTATTTTATGGGTTTTCACAAAATGTCAACTTTGAAAAATTCTACCAGTCGCAAAACATTCCACACATCCTGTGGATGAAACATTGTGTTGAAGCGACCTCTTGCGACTGGTAGATATTAAACGAAGTTGACATTTGGCAAAAAAAGGCTTTTTTATTATGTGTTTGGAAACTGCGTCCATCAGTGACACGTATTGACTAGCTGTCGCGATCGCGGCCTGGCCCCATCGAACTACAATTTGATCGGCGGCCGTTCCGCCAAATTGGAAATAAAAGTTCCGCCTATCGATGTCTCGCCGCACTTCACTCACCGACACTGATGGCTTGACAACTAGTGGTCGCATTCGAACTGTAGTTTGCAAAAATGACAGGGTGAATTTTGGATTTGATCGTCGGATAAGCTAGGTGATAGATTGTATTGAGTCGTCTAGTTTCCAGCGCAGTGTTAAATATTGTACAGCGAAATAGTAGTGTTATGCGCTTTGTGTTTGCGGATAAGGACACTGCAGCTAATACAATTACGGGGTGTCAATCTCAACAAAAACTCTGTTAGTAACAGAATAAATGGGCCCGCGGCTTGAGTACGGGTCTATCTCTTTTGTTATGCTGTGAGCGAAGGCATGTGCCCTGAAGTGCATAAAAGTTCTGGTTTTGTATAAACTGTGTTTGCATTTTGAAGTTCCTGATTAAATTTAACCATGACTTAACATCCTTATTTACAAGTTAGCTTCGACGAGACCTTATTGTAGGTATTATATACGAGCCTTTTACCAGATTTGTGTCAGATTGGTTGTTCATTTATGACATAAAATGAATTTCCCTTCATTGCTCATTTAGCGTAGTGATCTCCAACCGAAAGGCTTTGATAAATTACCGTGCTGAAGTTCAATATAGTGTTAAGGTATTTACCAGTTCTTGAAACTGACAGGTACCTATTGTTTAAAAAACAGAGATCCAGGATTAATGGTTTGATTAACAATAATTTTACATGAATTCCTCGTAATATTTCAGAATCTTTATGATATTTTAAACTAACCAAAATGATTTCGAAAAATACATTGAATTCGAAAGTTTATCAGAGAAAGTTTCCGGGCGACATTGAATGGCGGATGGGTTTTGCGGCACGCAAATTGATTTCGATCCCACTGAACCAAAATTTGAATTCCACATAGCCTAACAGTCTATTTGCCTGAAAAAATCCACGGCGAGGTTCCTGGTTGCATTCACCGCGGCTCATCCGCGACGGGTCATTGTATGCAAAACGTCGCGTGCAGACGGCGCCATTGTTCCCAAGATTAAGGCGGGCTCTCATTATTCACGGGACCCGAGGCTGCGGAACCCTATTCTACGGCTGATTGCAGTTCGCGCTCACCTGCTCACGTCACCCACAGTTTAGACATTTAATCAGCCCGCCAATCGAGAAAAACAATGAGCTGCCAGAGATAGCGTCACCCCGGAGCTATCTCGACGCCGATGATTGTTTTCCAGAAACCCCGACCCGCAAACATTCGAGTTGTAATTGCGCAAAGACGGGAAAACTCGTATGTAACAATGTTCTTTGTACAACAAACTGCGACCGACGCGAATTAGCGAAGTAACTTTGCCAAGAGCCTCGCCTCTGACGGATTCGCATTCACGAATTTGCCGAAACCCTATTCCCTTGTGACAATTTATCCTTCATCTTATAAGACGTTTCGCACGAATAGTTTTCTATCGAATTTAGCAACTGGGGAGGTGACACGTGGTGCGGTGCTCTTGGACCTTATAGCTCGGTGTTAAGGGTGGATATCTATTGTCTGGCGGCGCAGGTGTCGGCGCTCACGTGCGATGGTCAATTTCCCTGGTGCGTGGGTAAATAGAGGAATCGCGTCGGCAGCGGCGCCCGGGCCCACTCGGATGCACCTTATTAAACGCGTTGACTTGGAAAGCCGCCTCGCGCTACTAGTTAAAAGTTTCTGTAAGGTTACACAGCGGGCGTGTCTCGATGATTTCTCACTGGAGCGGATGAACAACTTCAGATCAACATTATAGATTGTATTTTTTTATCTTTGCAATACGTTCACGTTGTGACAATATTTTGTAATTTTATTATATGGGAAATCTAACTGCCACTCGAATGTTTCTCTCTCTTCTTCAACCTATCGCAGTCAACTGCTGGACATTGGTCTCCCCCATTTTGCGCCAGATATCCCGGTCCTCCGCTTTTCTCATTTAGCCTCCACCAGCGATCTTACGCAAGTCGTCGGTCCATCGGGCCGGAGGGGCGTCCTACGTTACGCTTGCCAAGACGCGGTCTCCACTCCAGAACTCGTCTGCTCCAACGGCCATCGGTTCTACGACATACGTGACCAGCCTAATGCCACTTTAACCTGCTGATCCGACGGGCTATAACTAGTTCTCTCACGGATTAAATCATTTCTGGTCTTATCCCTAAGAGAGACCCCAAGCATGTTTAGCGGGAAATTTATTGTTTGAGGGTCTTAAGTGATAAGTCCCAGTTAAACAGACGATCGGATATCCTTTAACATATAGCTTGCGTATGTGTGAAATTGTGAATGCATTTGTGTGTATTTGTTGTTAACATATGGATATTTGTTGTAAACATTTGATTTTTTGAAATCGCTGTATTAAAATAGGTAAAGTAACATGTAAATAAATAGAACTATATAATACCTACAGATATCAGTTGCGGTGAAAAATGTATTTCTCGAATATGAAATTGAATTCCGAAATTTCAGTCGCCATATCGGATTTATGGTCAGCATTGAAGAATTCACGTGACGCAAGCATTGAGATTGAAATGCCTTGGGGTGCGGTCAAGTTGCGTGGCGGTAAAAATGTTCGCTTGACCAGCCTGCAAGTGCAGGCGCGGACCGGTGCATCCGCGCGTTCACATACCATGGAATACATATTTCTGGAAAATTCTTCTTATCGTTTATTCCATCTATCTTAATGTTAAGGTGTCTTTAGTTTATAGCCGGAATTTTCTAACCTACCATTTCAATACACTGCAAGGTGCTGTTTTGTAATAGTGTAAGTAATGAAATTTTAACAAACTTAAATTAATACGCTATATAGTGTACAATTATTATATATAGAAGATTATATTGTGTCCGGATTTAATTAAAGGAGAATAAACTTGTTATTTTAATATGTGTATTTTAATTAGAATTACAATAACTGTAACCCTTTTTGACGACCCATTTGGTGTAACGGTTAAGACGACGGCTACTACACCAAGGTTTTGGAATCGATCCCCGGGCAGTACAAACATTTGTGTGCATGAACATGTCTGTTTGTATTGGTCTGGGTGTTTTCTATGTATTATATGATATTTAAAAAAATATATAAGTATTTTTATCAGTTGTTTAGTACCCTAACTACAAGCTTGCGCTTAATATGGGGCTAGATGGCACTTGTGAATGTCAGTATATATTTATTTATCATAAATTTTTAACACATTTTGAAATTTGGACATTCTAAAACCAAACTATAGTTAAAAAGAAAAGAAATCTCCAAAAGTTACTGGACAGAGAGAGCGTAAAATTAAAACACTTACAAAATTGACGGACTACGAACAACACCGATCGCGATTGGTCGCCCTCGGTGGTTGAGGCGAACGACCCAGTCCCTATGCATATTAATGCATAAACAGATAAGGCGTTCTCCAACCAATGGAATTACTAACATGGCCCTATTAACATAGTTACAGGTGTAATCAGGTAAGTGTATTACGTACGTATTCATAAAGTGTAGTTGTAATAGGCGCGTGCGCTACGTTCAAATCACTTTACAGTACCTGCCTACGCTACGCCTTGATTCGGTTTGCGTCTCGCCCGCCTAATTGCTCCTTTTGTTCTTGCTCACAAGTGGTAAGCGTGTCTATGGTACACTGACAATTCAATCTAATAAGGTGCCTTTACATATTGACTTTGTATTTTCATTGTGTTTTGTACAGAGACAGTGACATGCACTTATTCAAATGTTTTGAAAGTAGGTATTATTTACAGCACCGAAAGCATCTTACCGGATCTTTGCTGTACTCGGTACTAGGTATCTCTCGATTAAAGGTGTAGTCGTGCTTTAATAGATAATCCATTGCGTGTTGAAAGGTCGATTCACATACTGTGGGTATAATAGTTTATCTCTTCAGTGAATGTCAGATATTTATTACTATTATTATTAATAACTAAAACCAAAAAGCAACGCTGAGAACAAGATTGCTTTCGTTCAGTAGCGCGATGATTACATTAAAAGCAGCGAC
The DNA here is from genome assembly GCA_019425675.1 of Leucinodes orbonalis. Classification (NCBI taxonomy): domain Eukaryota; kingdom Metazoa; phylum Arthropoda; class Insecta; order Lepidoptera; family Crambidae; genus Leucinodes; species Leucinodes orbonalis. Next base: position 50,960 of record PQWD01004111.1, read on the forward strand.
AAAGGCTAAGGTAATCGAGCGGTCCCGCCTGTCAAACCGGGAGCACACTTGCCGATGTAATCGCACCTGAGTTTTTAATAAAACGTTTGTAATTTTTTGTTCGTTCGTTTGACGCGGCGAACGGCGGCGTCCACGCAGAAATATTGGCGACTGCGGTCCGTCGGCGCTCTGGTCAAATAAATTACCTTCCTTCCCTTTGCGAATTTGATTCTTTTGATCATTGGAAAATCAATTCCGAGCCCCCACTAGGAGGCGCGTGCCACGCCGCCCGCGATTAAAATGGACGCTTTATACCAAATTATAAAATATGCCGAATGAACTGTCCGCTCTCACTTTGATTGGCTTTTTATGACTGGTTTCATTAAAATCACTGCCACTATATTTGCGTATCGTACTTGCAATCGTTTCATTTCGGAATGTATTAAACATTGGTTATTTACAAGTTAAATAATAATATGTTAATTTGTGGTGTTGAAATTGTTATCGATACTGTTACATATTAAAAAAAATTAGAGTGTCTATTTGCACTATTGATGTAACCGTTTTTTTAATACATGCATATGTGTACGGTGCGTTCACCAAAATGTATATTACAAAATATTTGTCTGTTTGTTTGTTTTGGGTAATTTCTAGAAGGGCTGGATCTATTTGGACTTGATTTTTATTAACGTGACTTAACGAAGCGATATAAGGTTATGTTTTACTGCGGGAGAATATCTTATACCGCGGGTAACACCGCGGGCACAGCTAGTAAATCAATCAATAAATTTATATGAAGCAGGAAGGCCCAGGATTTTAAATGCATTATTTTGAATATTTTTTTTGCAATGAACTGTATTTCCTTTTCATATTGATTGTAGCCCAGCAAAGGACACGGTGACTTCTGCAAAGAAGTTATACGTTCCTAGAATTTATTTTATAGCTTCCAATTTCTTAGATGTAGTAATAACAATCGATATTTATTCAGATTTAATACTTAAGTAATTTTTAAGAATCTTTCAAGCAATATAATTAACTGAAAACCTACAGACTATAAGCGAGTAGTTTAAATGATTCTGGATATATATTTAAGTGTTTATATGGGTACTATAATAAAAAAAATTAAAACATATTAAAGTACCTGCGCATAATTGTTTTAAAAAAATATTCTCTTCCGCCGCTCAGTCCGCCTACAAAGAGAATAGAAGTTATATTAATAGTACTTATTGGTACGTTTAAAGCTCGCCCTGGCCTTTGTGGAAATTATTGTTATATTATTAAATGCTTGGTGCAGTGACTGCAGTGTTAATTGGTTTGCCTATAAAATAGGATTAGTCTATTTTAAAGCTAATGCTATAAGGCCGTGTGAGGGATTCGTTATTTGTACTCTCATACCTTTGGATATAGGTAGGCCGTGGTCGTGCTAGGTAGTACCTTCATGGCACGACTGCGATGGATTTTAGGTGTTTTAGGTAACTTTAAGATATAATGTCATATTAATCTATTCTACTTAAATGTACGATGACATCACACGAAATATTTATTCATATCTATTATTCGGTGTCGCGAAAGTACTGATTAGTAGAGCAAACGAATCCTAGCAACGGAGCTTTACATTAGATAGACAACATAGGTAATGTTGGTGAGGCTAATTCGTCAAAGGGCAGCGCGCGGCCCTTTGTGCCGCTTATGGTAATGAACGCGCCCGCTCTGCGGATTTGATTCGTACGCGTTTTGCATTTAACGAGCGGATTTATTAACTGATTCAAATCGATCTATTTGTGTGTGCGGGCCCGGCGTGTCATCTCGCGTGACCCTTTCGGCTGGCATTTTTTCGGATTGCACTTGTGACGTCACTTCGTTAGTGATAGTGTGACATAGAAGTCGACTTCTTTCAAATATATATCATTTGAAATAATTACCAGAGTACTTTTGACAGTATTGTTACTACTTGTTATACTTAACTACGATCGCCTTTTCTTTTCAACGACTAGTATTGTAATTTGGTAATTTTTCACTCAATCTGATGAATTGCTGTTATAGGTAACTGATAGATCTATGTCACATCGTATACAATTGAATAATAGACTTATGTTACTAGACTAGACAGTTGTCTATTTATTGGCATAGAAAGTGGACAAAGGATTGGTATCCCGAAGGACAGCTGTGTTCGGGCGTCTGCACACCACTGAGCAAAATCCCTCGGGAGAAACTATTATTACTTATCAATATCATGACGATACTCTTTGGACGACATTTTTTTTATTATTAAAAATAAATAGATTCTAACACCAACCAAAGCTAATGCTTTGGTGGTGTGTGAGAATCTATTTTTCAATGGCTATTGAATAGTACTTAGGTACATACGTGAATTTTCATTAATATAGGACTATTAATAGACATCATCATCATCATCCTCAGCTTATTAAATGTCGAGGGTTACAAGCTACCCGTAAAGGGTATAGGGCTTAGTCGTCTACGCAGGCCCAGTGCAGATAGGCTGACTTCACGCACAACCTGCACAACATATGAATTTCTTCGCAGGCGTGCGCAGGTTTCCTCACGATATTTTCCCTTACCATAAAAGCGTCGGAAAACGTACATATAATTTCGAAAATTAGAAAAGATATTGGTATGTCGCGGGATTTGAACTTGCACCCTCCAGATCGGAAAGCAACAGTCCACACCACAGATTTAAAAATAAGCCACTGACGCTCTAGGATGTAGTGTATAAATATAATGCCTAGGTACTGACATAATTATTTAAGATCGAAAGGGGAGGTTATATAGGCTCGTTGTGTAAATACTAAGGCTGAGAGCCATCTGCGCTCGCCACTTGCCCGGTGAAGCTGTAAAGGCCATCTGCGGCCAACAGTAGTCAGTTCGAAAAAAAAAACTTGTGGAGATCACATAGATTTAAATATACAAGATAAGTAACTTGCCCGTCAAGACGTTGCCACCGCACATATGTCCACAAGCATATACCCGGGTTGCATCAAATCAGTGCTCAGTGAAACGTCAACAGAGTTAAACCTAACGACGCGAGGTGAAATAATTCTACAAAATGGTGTAACGTGTAGGCAAAGATTTCATTTCAAGGTCACAAAAACATAATAAAGCCATCCTTATTACTTTTCATACGTAGGTTTCAAATGTTTATAATTAAATTAACGTAAAATCTGTAAAAACTAAAATTACGTTTCAAATATTGCGTTTAAGGATCAGTGTTACCACTAAAAATCAAATCTGGTTTGCACACTATTGTGGAAAAATAATGTAACAATAAATATATGAATATAATGTTTTCTGTTTTCACGTATATTAAACTCAATGGTTTTCACAAATTATAATATAATCATATATTGGCTGCAATGTGAAAAATGCGTAAAATCTTTATCTACTATTTTTTTGTTAGTGACCAATAGTCTGCATACCAATTTTTAGCTATGTACTTTAAAATTGTGGAATATTTCATAAAAACTTCCACCCCCCGTTTCAGGGTAGAGGAGGTTAGAATAAGACAAAAAGTAGCTTATGTCCGTCATCAGGATTCCCATCAATCATCATGACAGATTTCATAAAACTCCGTTCAGCCAATGAGGCGTGAAAGCGTAACCAACAGAGTATCTTTCGCATTTATTATTTTATTTGAATGGATTGCAGCAAAATAATATTAGGTCTACTGTTTCAATAATGATTTTTTTTTTCAGTAACTTATGTCTTTTATTAAACATAAACAATACTTATCCACTATCCTAAATAGCAATTACATAATTTACACATACTTACAAAACATTATCGAAATTATTTTAAATAACTAAGTTATCATTTTTAAAATATGTTTATTTCATTTATAATTTTGTGTAAAATGTCTTGTGGCAGGCAACACCAACCCGAAATTGCATGATTGTGTTTCTTGTCTTTGTTCAAAGTTAGCAGCGGTATTGTCTTTGTGCCTTGAGGAAGTGAGACAAATATATATTTACATTACAATCTTTACTGGTTTCAAGGTTACGTCTTCGCAGTTATAGAAGTGGTTACACTTTTATCGACACGCGCGTATGGTTATTGCTTCTCTATATATGTACCTCAATGAGATCACGCCAAAATATATTCTGAAAATGGTGTTTCATTCTCTTTTAGTGTCCAGCGTTTATAAAAAGATTTGGGTGGAGTCATCATCATCATCATAAGCTGTCATATCATCTGTATGCTGATGATCTTCAGCTGTACGCGAGTGGTCGTTGGGACGAGTTGACTGAAATAAAAGCGGAATTAAATGCGAATATAGATCGTATATCTCTTTGGTCGCGGGATTTTGGGGTAGCTGTCAACCCATCAAAGTGTCAAGCGATTGTTGTGGGCAGCTCTGGGTATCTGTCTAGGCTGAGTGTGGAGAATTTAGAGCCTATACGATTTGATGGTTATCCTTTGCAGTACAGTAGCTCTGTTAGAAATTTAGGCCTTCATTTAGACTCGACACTTAGTTGGACAACTCATGTTTCTGAATTAAGAAGCAGAGTCATCGGTTGTCTCAGGAGTTAACAGAAAACATTAACAAATATCATTCCAGTTGAATAGCAACAATTGATGCATCCCCAATATTTGTTAATGAAATGAGAGTTTTCAAACGTTAGTGATACCAATTTCGCGTTTGGCGCAAGCAGTGTACCGATCGCGAACAATTGGTCGAGTGGCGCTAGGTGGCGGGCGGTATCATCCGACTCAAAGGGCGCCGACAAAGAGACGCCGCGCGGGCGGCATTAGCGGGCCCGTTTGATGCCCCCACCGCCAGGGCTGACACCTGGCTTGGCAATTTTGCGGCAAATCGCGAATTCTGTAACCGCTTGTACTTGAACTTGACGCCTCGACACTTCGCGATCTTTGAGTATCTTTGCTTATTTGCTTGTTTCACGTGATGTCCTGTATTTCAGATACTTGATGCTGATAATACGTTGTATTATTGATAATTGTAACCATAAGTAAAGTGAGCGTGAAAATTTAATTTAACCTACTCGATTCAACCAACCAGCATACATTGCATTGGTTTTCAAATGAATGCTGTGGAATAATTTCAAATAAATGTGGTCACTAATTGGCCAAAGCCTGGCAAAGGTGTAAATTCCCACTGAAGGTTACAATATTGGACCATTAATCAATAAGGCCCAATTCTTACTCTTGAGGTCTTAACGTTGACCAGATTATAAAAGCTGGGATCAATGCTTTTATGTACCCAACGAATTACGGAGCCACACCAATGTAATAATTGCTAGGCTTGAACGATCGTCAAACGAACTTCGTGCAACTAACATACCTGTAGTTTTATTTTTATACTCCGTATATGTGTGAAAATATCATAGCATGTCTTCAACGTGTGCCGCCCTTGAGCGCGTGCCTCTCGAAAGCTATAAGCTAAATGAAATTAGTTGTGGCTGAGGCGGACGGTACAGCCCTGCTCCCCGCAGCTCCAGCTCAAAGTGAGTGTGTTACTCTTTAACCTGAGCGATTCGCGACCGGCTAAACTTACCACTCCGCTAAATAAAGTTAAAAGGCTCTCCCAGCTTTGTCTCGACTCCGCTTTGATGTGCGCCGAGAACATCCCCGCACGCCCCCCCCCCGCCCTCCACACCTCGCAAACAGTTTACCGCAAGCTGAACTATTGGCTTTAATGCCTTTTCCGATTGGATGTACCCCCAATTGATTAGTATGTTATGTAGTGCCAAAGGAATCTCAGGAAGCGGCCCGATCAAAGGGGGGGGGACCTTGACGACTGATCCCTTATCATTCTCTCTCGTTATCGTAAACTTGTACGTGTAATTATATAGCGTGCGGCCTTCTTAAAAGATTAACCGAGTTCCACTCGTCCGCTTCAAAAGCGACCGCCAATTTTATTACAAGTAATTTTTGTTTTTAAGTACAATTTTTAACGTTGTTTGGTAGATTAGTTTTATAAATTCGTTTAAAATTGTATACTCTATTCATTTAAATCATTACTCTAAGTATTACCCTGTATAAGTTGTATTACAATTGCCTATTTAATAAAACTTAACGCTCTCTGAATAAATGTTCACTCAAATAAATCATGATTATAAATCAACTTGCGCATTTTTTAAAATAATGATTTAAATTAAGACATCACAAGACCTTTATCACCTAGTCTGCCAATGCAATAAAATCCATTCAGCTCAAACTACGAGAACATAACGAACTTCGCAATAAAAAAATATATGTACAAATCCACCAGCGCAGACCATCCCATATATCCTCCATCTCCATCCTCAGTATACTGGACCATCCGGAGGCTCCGGGATGGTCCAGTTACTGAATGAACACATTGTTGTGTTCTGACATTAATTGAATGTTAATGCGTGTAAAGGCGTGGGCACACGCGGTACAAAGCAGGTGCGCGGGCGGGCGGACTTGCCCAAATTCAATTAGTGTAATAACGGCGCAGTTCCATTATGGCAATCAAAGGAAAACGAAGTTTGTGCACATCAAAGATCGCTTAGTGCGCGCCGCCTAATGGCGATTTAGGGACGGGCCCCACCCAGGTGCGGTGGTACACCGTTCGAGTATCTCATCTTGAGTATTCACAAGTTACATGCTATCGACAAATATTTCTGCAGAGATACGATCATTTTCATCGCGGAGGTTTTTATTTTATTGGTAATTTTCGTGTCGTTGAAGAATTAAATGTTGAAGCAAAAAATACGCAATGTGATGAATCGAGACACAATAAAAGATATATTGGCAACGTTTCCTGGGGATGCCGTAACATATAGAATAAATACAAAATTGAGGACACTAATTCAGACAACTGTCTTAATTATGTCGCGTAATCATGATTGTAGGGTGCCAGTAAACAAAATTTTTTTTAATTCCCATAATAAATTGATTTATAATACAAAGGAAATTTAAACAACAAAGGGACAAAGTGTCCGACTAATGAGTGAGTTCGCATGAAAACTGTACTGGAACTGTGTTTCCACGAATAGTCGACGGTGGAGCGAGATAGAGCACGTGGGCAACGGCGCCCTTTGAACTTCTTTTGCCGCTTATACTTGCTTGAACGTCGTCAACGATGCAGCCACTTTTGCACTATTTCTATAATTTGTTCAGGGAATCTCATTATTTCCATAGCGGCCTTGCAGATTGCTGAAGTTTTTATGCACGAAGGTGCATTTCAAATTCAGGTTGAGTTATTAATTACTTACTAGGTGTGCCCGCGGTATGAGATATCTCCTGCAGCACGCAGCTTACGCGTCGGGAGCTTCGCGCCGTACGGTACAACATCACTTTATTTTACAAAAATAATAGTAGCCTATGTTTTTCCTTATGACATCAGCTACCTGCTAATAAAAGTCCTGCGAAAATCTGTCCAGAAAATTAAGAGATTAGCTGGAACAAACAGACAGACAAAAATTTTAAGAATTATTTGGTGTATGCATGTATATTCATATATGTACATGTTGTAAAACGGTTATTTAAATATTAGATATTTTGTTTGAATGGAGATATAGATAATTTAGAAAAATCAGTCATACGACCAAGTCATTTCTGGGGCAAGAAAATGAAGTTAGATAAAGAAAGAAAGAAGTAGGTTCAGTAGGTTCTTTTATATTGCCCGATTTCACCAAATTCACTAAAAAACCTAAGTAATTTGTGTGTGAAAAGTATGACATGCTATGTAGAGCCGAAACTACACCAATGAAATGAAACACGTGACTTATCCATCCCGTAATCTAGGGTGTTAAGTATTTCTTATTTTATTTATTTATTGTACTGATAATTGGTACTCATACAGATTACACTCAAGGCTGGGTGAGGAAAGCGGAGAGCGGTATATCTGTCGCAAAATGAGGATGACCTATGTCCAGCAGTGGACTGCGATAGGTTGAAGAGAGAGATAATCTTTTAACAATATAGTTATTGATCCAAAATATATTCTGACAAATGGGTTATAGTTATAGAACGATGTATTGTTCCTATATGCCCGCAAAGCAAATCTATTAGGACGACGTCAATTGTATGGTGTTTGAGTTTATCGCTGAGATTAGTTCCGGTGCATCTGTTAAAGAGTATATTAATTCATCCTATGAATGTGTGTAAAATCAATTTTGATATGTAGTTTTTTAACCTTTTAACTATTTACGATGTTTGAAAAGTCGCTGGTCGAGACTAGATGAGAAAAACGAAGGATCTGGATATTTGGCGCTGTATTCGGGAAACCTTTGTCCAGCAGTGGATAGGTTGAAGAGAGACACGACTCTCTCTTGGTAAGTTGTACTTGATTTATATTACAATAAATATAAGCAGTGAAAATGTATATACAAAATTATAGTATGTTTGTATTTCGTGTTCATTAGTAAGGTTTACAACCCACGTTGCCGTTACTGCGTCAGTCGTATAAAAGGCACTGCTGTCAAACAATTTTGACGCACGTGTTAATTTTATTGTGTTGGACAGCGGCGTTATTTGATTTTATTACAGTAAAAGCCAGCATGTAACTTTTATGACAAAATTACAGAATGCTGTCTTAAGTTTTCTCTGAAGTCTGAATGCTCACATTATGCGATGCATAAAATTAGTTTTGAATCAAAATATCAGGACCACTAACTTCAGTTCGGAAGGCAGAAAACCATGCGGTGTAGCTTGGCCTTGAATTGGGGCGGTAATCGTTATAGGCTGGAAATGATGCTAGTAGGTTAGCAAGTAAACAAACCGCCAACGACAACGGTCTGAAGCAATCTCAAGTACGTAACTTGTATGCCATAGCATTTTAGGTGGAGCCCGGCGACGGTGTCAATAACACAGGGTGCCCAGACCACCTGCACCCCCCCCCCCCCCCCGGCCCCCCACATCCAAATCAAATATCATCGGCATACGCGTAGACAAATGTCTTTGATATCTGTTCATTTCGTCTCAACTCCAATTGGAATCCCCGAATTAATTCTACTTCAATAGGTTATAGTACCATCGGTATTACTATCAATTATTATTAATGCGGGCATAAGTGTACTTTGAAGCCTGACTTTAATATATTTTTTTATTATATTATAGTGGCATTATAAGGTACTTATCAGTACTACTACAATCGTGTGTTTAATAAAGTGATGCAAAACAACGTACCTATGTACAATTAAAAACCACTTATTAATTATTCTAATTCGCTAATAAAGAACTATATATGGATGGGATTGATAACACGCTTCAGTATAAAACTTAAATATTATTTGGGTTCCATCGATTATGTTCCGTAGATCTACCTGAATTTCTTGTTACTATAATCCATTTGTCTTTTGTTTCAGAAATTAAAAGGAACAAGGCGACAGCGGCTTAAAATGCAGCGCGATAAGCTGCTACACAGGTACTTAACACCAATTCTAATAAAGTTACATTGGTACTTACTATTAAATAAAATTGACAAAACAGGATATCGTACTTTTAAACACTTGACAATTTTGCTTTCCCGCCTAAACTTGCTAGGCAAAACTGTCAAGCGAAGCGTGACTCCTAACGTCATCTCGTGTTGCGCGTATGCAAATTAGCGTCCATTCGCTCGCAGTAAGTCGCGTAGCGTTGACTAGATGGCGCTGACTGACAGCTGGCGTCCTTGCCATGGCTGGTTGTCTGTCATGCATGTGTCAAATTCACTGTTGTATACAAATCCGGACCAAGCTAATTTATTATTTAATTCTAAGTAACTTTTCAGTTCCACTCGTTAATCCTGTTTTGTTGTGCCTGTGCCGTTGTGTAACAAATTTAGTGCGTCTGTTATCGCGTGGTGTTTGTCTCAGTTTCGTTCTAAAAAATGGCCTTCCGGGTATCGGCGTAGGTTTTCGGCGTGAACGGTGTTAATTGTCGTGTAAACCGCCTGGTGATGATTTGCTACTTTAAAATTCTAAGTATCGTGTAGCTGTCGTATCGCCGGACTGCGAAGCCGCTCGTTTGAGTGTGTTGTCAGTGGTAATTTTACGAGCTTTGCCTTTGTTTACAATTTGTTTCCTGTGTGCCCTCCTCATCCTCAATGAAAATTTGATGAATCTAGTACACAATAAGATCACATTTCATGCAGGAACAAATCCCAAGGATTCATCTTTTTTAGTAAGTTGTAATTATGCATTCATTAAATCTTAATATTAAGATATTTTATAATTGTATACAGTCATGTGAAACATGTGGATATTATTAACAAGTTTGCATGTTCAATTAAATAATGAAAAATTTTGCACAAATAAGACACCAACACTACCAATAGAACTCTTAAATCAATGCGGACCACATTCACCTGTTATTGATTTCATATTCATAACTAACCCCATTACAAATACAGGCTTCATATTATATATGAGGGCTCAACTTGTTTCGATCGAAACCCCATTGTATTCAGCATTCAGCGTCTGCGGATTTTCACTCGGACCAGTACCGTGCTCTGCGCAGTTGTGCTGTTCATATTTTAAATAACTTTTTATGCAATAAAAGTAATAAAGATCTATTACAAACAGTATTGAATTATAATTCTATTAACTTGTGCAATACTCTATAGTGTATTGTTTGTGCGGACACAATGAACATGGTAAGCTCCATTATGATTTTTTTTTGCCCTATTATCATTTTTTTCAACAGCCTGCTCACTGATATGTGAAGTTATGATTAAATTTGTTTTGACATGTTCATAATGGACATGTTCCTGTAGTATTGGGTTATTAAAAATAATATTTTCACTTTTTTTTTATTCAACTCTCGGGACCTTATTATGATGTTTGTTTGGAATTGAGCTTTATGAAATGTTATATCCTTTAATAAGCTGTTTGAGCATTGAATTTGTAGTTTGAGGTTTTAGTCTATATTTTTTTCTCATACGAATGCATCAGGGTGTAAGTTTATACCCAACGCCGATCGATGCCGGAGACTCTTGACTTTGGCACACTCCCTCATTTGTGTGTGCCGTCTCTTTTTAACTTACGGAGAGCAAATACATTATGGGCCTTTGCTTTTTATTCTTTGCTTTATTGATTTTTCTGTTGGGTTTATGCTTTCAACATGCGCATTAGTTTTTCTATCTTACAAAGAATCATTCAAGTTCATATTTTGAGTATTATTTCCTGATATGATGGGTCAATACTGATTGGTATTGGATGTAATTGTTATTTGGTAAGAAGTAACATGGTAAGGATGACTAAAGCTTATATAATAAAGTTAATTGTGCTAGTTTTAGGGCTTATTTTCTAAGATAATGAAATCACTAGCAAATGAAAAACTTTTTTGAATAACTTATTTATTAAACAAACTCCTATTTTGGCTGTTTCTTAAATAATGTGATTCATAGTTGATAAAATGTATTATGTAATAGATACATAATGAATTATGTTCAAAAATATATCCTGACTTGTAATTATAACTGATGGTATATTTTTAGAGGTCCAAGTCTATGAATGTTAAACTACAATACTAGAAAATTATTGACGCTGTTGCTCAAAAATGGCGATCTAACACCCGCATTATGATCGCAATATCTTGCAACAATTAGTTTTGGTTGAAGAAAATTATTTTCATGTTACTAAGCATTATATTCTAAGAAGACAAATAGTTTTTTTTTTTCAATATTTTTACTAGTGAATAGGCTTCTACTCAGCGTTTCATGAAAAGATAATATACAAACTATTGTTCCTACATGCTGAAAATTGATATTAAAAGTCCAAATTGAGCATCTATGTGTATTATATTGGAGTACCACACTTAGATCTCAAGGGCTCATTATACGTGAGCCATGGCGGCAGTCGACAGACCATATTTTTATGGATGTAAAAATTCTAAAATGCTCATTTTTCCAGGTGGTTTCTCGCCATGCAGCGCGCGGGTGGGAGAAGGGCCTGTGCGCCATGAGCCACACTCCTATCGGCGGCCACCCGCAAGGTAATTTAATCTTCAGCCCTTCACTAAAAAAACTGTTGTAATTGGCACCATTTTCCACAATATGGAGTCTTACTTCCCAACTAGAAAAAGTCTTCTTATCAAGAAGAGTCAAGCTGGTGTCAGAGCTCTTAAAAGGACTTATGGCCTCTGACATCATCATCATCAGCTCATTAGACGTCGCCACCGAGAGGCACGAGCCTAACTAGTCGTCCACGCGGGCCCGATGCGGGTTGGACGACTACACACACACCCTTTGAATCTCTTCGCAGGGAACCTGCGCCTCACGATGTTTTCCTTTACCGTAAAAGCGTCGGATAATTTCTAAAATTCGAAATCACATTGGCACGTGACGGAATTTGATCCTCAGCCCTTTCGGTAGAAGGGAACAGTTCACACCACTGAACCACCGACGCTCCTTACGCCTCTGACATGTTTTAAGTATTGATTCAAATAATGACAGCCAATACCTACGGGTCGAAATCATTTTTCTTTTTTAGACACTGGTTAGGAAAGTGCTAGTATATTCATACCTCGCGGGATTTGAACCACAACCTTTGTATCCAGCAGCCATCGAAACTCGACGTTTAGTCAACTATACACGGAGGCAGTTCAATAACTTATGCAACTAGATAAAATAAATTATATCGTAGAAAATTTATAGAATATTACTTTTAGTCAGTTTAAAGTAGTAGCACTTGTATCTTTGAGTAGTTGGTGGTATTCAACGCGTGTATGTGTTGCAGGTTGGGACCACAAGCTTGCTGACAGGTCGTCGCTACCGCCAGCTTCTGGGGAGGAGAAAAGCAAATCTCAGTCCAAATATGTGTTCACGCAACCACATTCTAAGTAAGTAGTCTACTACCTAAGGGTCGCAATACCGAAACATTTAAGCAAACCCCCCACCCTTCATTTAATTGGTTCTTGATTGATCTTGAACGTTGGTACCTGTAATCGAAACAGTATCAAAATTCAATGTTAAATAACTTTGTAAAGGATCTAATTAAATAGTACCTGTTTTTTCTTACGCTTTGTAATTTCGAAAGCACGAATCCACATTAGGCCCACGTGGGGGGGGGGGGGGGGTAGAGCCTAATCTTTCAACACAAAATGAAATTATTAAAGATATGACCTCAAAAATAACAGTATTTCTTCACTATTTAATGGATGTTTGTAAAGCTTGAATAAAAAAAAACACCTTTCTAAAACTCCGATCTGGAGGGTGCAGGTTTCTAATCCCGCCGGGTACCAATATGTCTTTTCGAATTTTCGAAATAGTATATACGTTTATCACTCTTACGGTGAAGGAAAACTTTGCGTGGAAACCTGCGCACGCTTGTGAAGAGATTCAAAGTTTGTGCGTGAGGTCAGCCAACCCGAACTAGGCCCCGTGGACGACTAAGGCCCAGTCCTGGATTAACCCTTAAGCAAATTAAGCACTAGCTTAGGGCCCCACGTCCAGGGGGGGCCCTGACGAAGCACAAAAAAAATGAACAGATGGTTTACTGGGAAATCATCATCAGTGAATGCCCGAAAAAGCCTCAAGGCGCATTTTCTTTTGTAAATAATTAAATATAGGTACTTTATTTTTTGTTTTTGTGGCACCTACTCCACTTCCAAGGTACGTTTAGCTACTAATTCCTGTTGACATACTGGTGGGGGCCCACAAGTGTGGATTGCTTAGGGCCCCGAGTAGTCTTAATCCGGCACTGCTAAGGCCCAATCACCCTTTACTAGTAGGTATTCCTCGGTGATAATGAGCTGATGATGATGACTTTTTGTTACAATAGGGCTAGTATGGCGTGGCGCGAGCAGACGGAGGGGTCGTCGGGCAGCTCGGCGCGTTCGCCCGCCTCGCCGCCCTACATGCGGTGGGCGCGCAGCCTGCACGACCTGCTCGAGGTTACCTTTGTGATACTCTATTATTTATTTACTTATATGCTACTTATGGAGTGCAATAAAGATATGAATGAATACGAATGACTTTGGTACACAGACAGATAAATTAAAATAAAAACATGGATACAAATATTTTTTAGTAAATCTAGACAGCAATCTATAAATAGTGTACACAGCATAATACAACTAATATAACCAATAAAAAAAATTGAACTACTATGTTTTAATGTATAAACATGTAATGAACGAACGACTAGTTCGCTCATCTGATGGTAAGTACAAAGAGGATACAAACTGTATTCTTTTGGGCGGTTCGTTTTCGAGGGTGGCGTATCTACCTTTACATACACAGAATATGTTCAACAACAGCTATTCATATATAGATTAACCGTACACTGACTCATTGCAGATGTAGTGCACCCACTACTCAAGTTTTTAGTTTATTTTAAAGATCTCGATAAGCTCACCTTAATTTATTGGAGTATTATAGTCATTTGGAGTATTTCGGAGTCTCCTTACCTTAAGACTTGGCTCCATTTGACACCTGACTACTAATTATCAGAAATACAAATTATCTTTTAATATACACAGATAGGGAATTGACAATACCCACTTTCAAGTGGCCTTCATAAAATAATTACAATACCTTCTCGTCTTTTTAGGGTTCCGTAGCTGAATGGAGAAAACGGAACCCTTATAGATTGTCAAGGTCTGTCCGTCGTCCGTCGAAAATAAACCCCTTCTTACTCCGAAACTAAAGCACTACACTATTCAAACTTTGTACGTATATGTATTCTGTGAACCGCTATTAGGTTTTAATGAGAAACTTGAAAAAATTAATAATTTTGGGGTTCACATACATTGAAACTGAACCTCAAATTTTTTTTTCATCGATGTGGGGTGTATCAATGTGTAGAGCTTAAAAAATGATATCGAGGTTTCTAATATATTTTTTATAAATTGAATAGATTGCGCGAGTGACGCCCCAAATATGAAAAAATTGTGTCCTCCCCCTCTAATTTCTAAACTATGGGTTGACAAATCGAAAAAAATATGATGTACATTACCATAAATCTAACAACGAAATTTAGTTTGAAGATTTCGCGAAATTGCTTTTTTTTACGTGGGAAACGGTGAACCACTATTTTTTATTAAAGCTGTAGTGGGTGCCTAAGTAAATAAAAAATACTTTATTTTATGTTACTTGCTGCTGCGGAACCCTCCACGGGCGATTCCGACTTGCGCTTGGCCAATTTTTTATTTATGTGGACATGGTAGTTTTTGAAATGTATAATGAGTTGTGTCAAAGGAAACTAATTACTGTTGAAAGTGAATAATTTGTCTTGGTGTTGACAGCGACCTGCTATTTTCCGAGACGAAACATGCAAAAGGTTGGTCATTTCACTAGCTCTGCTTCGTTAGCTAAAACGCAGTTAACTGACGCATAATTTTAAAGTTTGGCCCAAAAGTAATTTAACTTTTACACGATTATACATACAATGGGTGATGTTTACATGTTAAATCCCTTATATAATATTCATGCTGCTTAATTTTTATATGAAAGATGAAATCCAAGTTTTTTCCGTAAATAGGAATTTTCAGTTTAATATCGAAAAATTGTGCTTATCAGTTAACGGCGTTTACGCTAGTGGACGGCAGGGCTACAGCGTCCGCATAACATAACTGATGCCGCAATTGTATTTGTTTAATATTATACTGTATGCAGTGGTTGAATGGTCCAATCAAGTCAAACGTAATCCAAAATCAGCATACGGATGAGTACTTACAAATAAAGGTTAAATATAAATAATAACTTGTATCCAATTCTCAATGATATTCTGTATATATATAGGTAGATACGCCATCCGTGCCTCAAAAACGAACCGCCGAAGAGAGTACAGTTTGTACTCTTTTGTTTAGGTAAATGTGTAGGTGTTCGAAATTCGAAATATGTGTATGTGTGCTGTCACTGTATTCGGAACACTTTTTTCGATTGTTTTGTGAGCATATCATGAATCCATTTTTTTACATCATTGCCAATTCTTTAATGCAAGTATAGAGTATAAAATATTACCGAATATTATTATGATAACTAACAAGCGAAAGGTAAAATTTCCACAGTACAATCAAGATCGATTTCACATAACGAGCGGTGATTGCTAAATGAGCGCGGGTCCGGAGCATTATCTATTGGTGCCGCTTGCTTCCTGCCGCGTGCCATTATTCAATTCATAGGTTAATAGAAAGGACGCGGCCTACGATATAAATGCTTTGCTTTAAATGCCCATTGGCTTTGATTGATCACCGGTAATTCATATTTGATGTATTGTTTACATCATTGTGTCAAAATATTATTATTTCATTGATATAACTAATAGCTCGTGACCTTACGCAAAATGGGGGAAACCTCAGCAGTAGAAAGTGGCGCATAAAACATGAAATTAAAACAATAAATGATCTTAAATATAAAGTATGCTTCTAACTTTTTCAATTTTTGGTCGATAATAAAGTTAGGCCAGTTATGTTATAATATTATATTCATACTTCTAATATAATTAATGACAAAATGCGTGTATAGACGTGTGTCTATCAGTTGTGTCCGTCTTTCACTGAAAAATCGACGAAAAATTGTCATGGTCTTTTAAGTTGAGTTCAAAGGTTGAAGAGTGACGTGGTTAGTAATTTTTGTCTCTCTTTATGGGGTAAACAATGGGGGACGAAACTGCAGCATTCGGCAATTATAATGGTAGAGGGATGGAATGTTGTGTGAGACTCCACAAAAGTTTACAGGCTCTATGATTGTTTAAAATCAGATACCACTTCTCTGAACCGTGTCACTCCGTATTTAACAGGCCGCGAAGCTAGTGTTTTTTTTTTATATGTTATAATGGACGGTCTGGACGTTCACCGATGGTAAGTCGCCAGATATGACAGAGCGGCATTAAAGGAGACCAACTGATAGACAGTTATTATCCCCTTCAATGCCGCACTGCCCGTCACCCGAGACAACAGATGTTAGGTCTTTATACCCGGTAATTTCACAGCTACAGTGCCTCATCCCGAAACACAAAAGTGCATAACACTCTTGTTTCACGGATGATATCTGGCCTGCGGTGGTACCTACCTAGACGACTCAGTATCGAGTCTTCCACCTAGTGTAAGTGTATTGTCAGTTGAAATTGTGTTGTTGTGGGGACAGGAGAGAGGCGTGCGGCTGTTCGCAAGTTCGTGCGCGGCGCGGGCGGGCGCCGTGGACCGGCTCAACGTCTACTCGCAGTGCAGGGCCTGCGCCAGGAGCCGACCCCAGCAAGATACGCCAGGTGTCTCCGCTATATACAAGTAAGTCAAACAACTTTATTACTAACTTATTAACTTTATTTGCATAACGAATGTTGAATCTTATACAGGGAGTCAGTATTACATTAGGTCTCAATGTTGTTATACAGGTCCACTGTGTGCCGGTGTGCAAATACTTATTTATTTATTTTAATCACCGATATTTATTAATGTACGATTTATTAAAGTACTTAATACATGTATACGTGCTATGATCTATTTTAAATACTAAAATATATATCAGGTTTACTAAAATAAAACTACGTGTTTGTACATGTTTTTTATGATATTAAGTGAACGGATGGTCAGTCACTGGTAATTCATACGCCCGACCATGACCAATGCAGTGTTGTAGTAATAGGTAGTCATTATTTTCCGTAAACTGCAACCATCATCCGAGACGCGAATGTTAGGTCTCTTCTACTCGGTAACTTTACTAGGTACAGTGTCGTCATCCCAAGTGCAAAAAACTTCTATTTTACGGGACAATAATGGTATCGGGCCTTCGGTGGTACCTACCTAGATGACTCAGTACAGCAGGTACTGACCTAGTCTACCACCTTGTAAAGAATCACCTAGACCTAGGCCCGAAATAAATTGAGTTAGGGATGGTGCTATTTATCGTATAGAGCGCTATCCCATTCTCACTCTACTTAAGTGAAGAAAAGCACTTAAGTCTCGTTTTAGAATACAGGCCCTAGTAATCTTTATCGTATAGAGCGCTATCCCATTCTCACTCTACTTAAGTGGAGATCAGCACTTGAGTCTCGTTTTAGAATACAGGCCCTAGTAATCTTTGTAAAGAGTGCAGTGAGATAGTAGATTCTTAATTAACGTATCGTGTTATTAGTGGGGTCCTTAATACTAACCAGGAGATGCACTGCCACTGACCTCCAATAAAATAGTTAAATATACCGAATAAAAATGAATTTATTTTTCACAAAGCTAGACTCTAGTGTATTTGCCGATCGGTGCGCAGCAACTGACTGTTTGTTCGTTCAGCGCGGTCGAATATAAGTTATTTTAAACTTACCCATAGTAACTACAAGGTCCTTGCTTTTTTTATTGAACAGGAGGCAAACGAGCATACGGTTCACCTGATGGTAAGTGACACCGCCGTCCATAAACATTTACAAGACATCAGGTCCCAGGAATGCGTTGCCGGCCCTTTAAATGTGTGTACACTCATTTTTTGAAGGACGCCAAGTCGTATCGCTCTGGAAATGTATCCAGTGGAAGTTCATTCTACAGTTTTGTTGTGCGTGGCAAAAAATGACGACAGAATCGAACTGTGGAAGACCTCCAATCATCCAGGTGCTTAAATTGGGCCTCGATGACGCAGTGTTATTATTATACATCTAAACCACATAAATCATCTGAAGTGACCCTAGAAATCCTAGAATAAATCCTGAATTGCATAGAATTCAGATCCATTCCAATATAGAAACAAATGTTACTAAATATTATTTTTTTGTCCTGTGTTAGATTTCTCCGCAAGTCTCAGCTAGCGATGCCCGAAGAGCTCAAGCAGCACGTGAAGCAGAGCCTCAAAGATGGCTCCCACATCGAGAGGACGATATTCGATACTATGGAGAAAGAGGTCAGTATTTTCTATTACAAAATTTTTTCGCTGTGTTTTATGCGGGTCGGTCTCTAGTCAGGTTCTAGTTCCACCCGGTGACGCACCTACCGCTCGTTTTGTGATTTATTTAGGCTGAGAGCCATCTGCGCTCGCCAATTGCCCGGTGAAGCTGTAAAGGCCATCTGCGGCCAACAGCAGTAGTCAGTAAGAATAAAAATCTATCTAGGTAAAAATTAGTTTGTGAATTGTTGTCGCTGTGTTTTAGGCACATAAAAATTAGCACATGGAGTAGCGGAGGGCGGTGTACAGTAGTGGACTGTTATAATGTGTAGACAGAGAAGCACACATTTTATTTACCAAAAATCAATGATAATTCAACATGTTGTTAAAATTGTAATGCTTTCATTTCTAATACATGTAAGCATTTTCAATTTTCGAAATTTCTGTATATGGCAAGTAATGTGCTGCTATAAAGAATTTGAAATTGCATATCATATTTTTTCATTTCAAAGCTAAAAGTACATGTGTATTTTTCCCTTGTTTTTTTAATTTTATTTTAATTTAACTTTGGGATCACCAGTGCACTTTATGATGCGTGACATTACCTCGAGGGATGCTGTCAGTTTTTCTGCTAATATTTAAAATCATTCAATGTTTAAACCGTCATCATGAATTTCCTATTCTGACTAGATTCGTTAAAGTTAGAAACTAGTTAAAAGGTTAAATGAAAATATGACTTGTGTACTCGTATAGAATACCTGTATTTCAAGGTGTGATACACTCGTTGAAAGCGTGTGTTGTTGAACAGGTGACCCGAGCGATCAACGACACGACGTACCAAGCGTTCCTGAGCTCGGAGGCGTACGTGTCGTACGTGGGCGCGGCCACGCAGCCTCTGTCCTCGCCGGACGCTTCGCCGCCGCACGCACAGAAAGACGTACCACTGGTACTGCTGATATATTCATGAATAGTTTTATTTTTATCGTACATATGGCATTGTAAAGACATCTGTGGACTCCTACTGGCGACATATTTGTTAATAGTTTTATATTTTGTCGTCCGCATGCTCAGAAAGAGGTCCGAGTCGTACAAGCAAGAAATTGATTATTGTATGTTCAAAGTCCTGAAGACCAACGGAAGGCATGTTTTGGGCCAAAACATCACATCATAGTCATTTGTGAATTCGCATTGGGCCCAGGTGGTGGGTTAAAATCCAATCTCCCCATTGTTATGTTCTGCTTTAGGAACTGTGCCTTAACCCTTTGAACGCCAACGACACCTAAAGGCGTCAGATACAATAGATTTTCTATTGTGTCTGGATTCCAGGCTTTCAAAGGGTTTATTAGTAATTGTTCTGGTTTGTATGTTTATGTTGAAAGTTTATTATAAATATATGTAATGTTTTCTTTGTGTAATTGCGCACTTTGTTTGCCTGTCTCAGTATGGTTTTTTTCCTGTTTAGGGCTGCCGGAAGAAATTCCATTCGGAATAAGCAGTACCTTTGCACTTCTTCACTATATAATGTTTTGACTATTTGTATTTGTGCATAAACAATAAATAAATAAGCATGTGTTTGTATGTCCACCAGCGTCCGAACGTGGCGGGTGGTGGGGCGGGTTTGGCCACGGTCCCTGAGGGCCAGGAGTTGGCCGCGCCCGCGAGACTTACACACGGCGCGTTGATGGCCACGCAGGCTCGAAGGCTACGGGTCGATGCTGCGCCGTACGTACATTCATACTTTAATACTGGCTGCACACTATACCTATGTATCTAGTACACACAGAACTTAGTTGGCACACTTGTACATATACGCGTCACGTACTACAGCTATGTAACGCAACTACATAAGGCACCTTACACATGGAGCGTCACTGACCACACGGGCGCGAAGGTCGAATCGAAAAGAAATGCTTTACGTAATACTATAAAATAACACTCCTTTACAAAACTAAGCCTGTCACAATATACATTACACCAATTTAAAACTAAGACCCACCTCGTAACGAAGTAAGCGTATCACACACTTCAAGGCAGAACTCACAAGGATTACGACACAAGTATGTACCACCGTCGTACCTAATGCACGGTGCGTTGAACCCTTTGACTGCCAGAGATGTCTTTAAGCGTCAAAAGAATAGATATTCCATTATGTCTGGGTTCCTTACGGTCAATGGTTTAAGCGAGGCGACACAGCGTTGTATAATATCTGGACATCATTAGCTCACATCTCACACAAGGGAATGACACTACACCTTTAGCCGCGTGCCACACTAAATACACCTTCTATTCGCTCGCATAATCGCTATCTGCGTCCGTATACAACAATAACCAACTCTAAACATCACAAGCCACTGCATTCATAACAATATGACGCTACACACTAAATCTTAACCACGAGACGCTAGCTCAAAATACTCTTATTGTAATTTTCAACTTGTGCAAGTTGTGCATCAACCCTTTTAGTTTTGCAATGCAATATTATCTTCAATACCTTTTTTTGCTAGCTCTCCATTATTAAAATCTTTATACAAATCTAAAAGAACCATCATTTTGATTCATACCTGCTAAGCAAATTTGTTCGCGCTTAATTACTGTAAAAGTATCATCAAATGTTTTTTGTACAAAATAAAAACTAACATTTGCTTCGCAGGATGAATGTTATTTTTAAACTAGATATGTCAGTATAAATGTAGTTTAAAGACTGAATGCGTATTTTTTTACAAAAAAAAAACTCCATTGTTTTCTCTCTTTTACTAAATGATAATGATCGTAAAATAAAACGAAATAATTTGAGAAAAATACGCATTACAATGTTTTGTTTTATAGCTGTTATAGCAATTTAATTTAATTAATAATTTATTTTGCTGTTGTTCTTTGTTACATAGTTTTTGTTAGATAGAGCGTAGATACTGACATATTTATATACATTGTGCTCGCCATAGTTTTTTAAGTGTGACCCCATCCGTTGCATGTTGCTGAGCACTACATGCCCCCACGCAGCTTGTATCATTAGCAATGTTGCCAACGCTACGGCAATTATGGTGTCAGAAAATCATTAAATCTAAGGCCTTCACTTTAAAGCCTTAGCAGAATCTACGGCTTTCGCAAGTTCTATAATGATTAATTAATTTATCGTGTAGTATATCCATCAATTTATTGAGCGTTTACTTCAAAAGTCGGTATACGATTGTACATATCGATATTTCGACCGTTTACGCCAAGATTGCAAAGTCTGTATGAAATGACACGGCGACCTGAAAATTATCGTTGGCAACACTGCTCATTAGTCGTGTTATGTTTTCTCCCCCACCATGTTTGTGTCGCGTGCATGCCCGTTCCTGTATTGGGTGTAAACGGGCGCAGTGACCGCAAGCGGTCGGTGTACAGCGCGCACGTCACGTACGCCGGGTACTGCCCGGGCTCGCGACACGACTCGGACAGGGCCTCGCTGAGCAGCGGACGCACGGACAGCGATGCGGTCTCTCTATCCGGTAGCAGTGTGTAAGTATATATTTGATAGTGTTAGAGTACACGGACGGTTGGCTGATGGACTTTGGAGAGATGGCGCTGAACGTTTAGTTTTGAAGGTAAAGAATTAAAATTTGTGTGGATCTGAGGGTAACCACAATCTCTTAAAACAGTATTGTTATAATGCTACGTCAGCATTTTGTACCAGAAAGTCAAAGTCAAAACATTTTATTTTAAATTAGGCTTACAAAAAGCACTTATGAACATCAAAATATACAAAAATATAATAAAAAACAATTAAAATACTAAACTAAAAATGAGTTTTGATGCTTTGAAAAAAGCGCTTCAGTGGTTTGGCCTGTTGAGAAAGAAGCACCCAAGAAATCTCAACAGTGTAGCCTTTTTTAAAAACAATTCCTTAATGTAACAATATATCATAAACACTGAAATAGCTGAGCAGTTTAAAACCACGGATTTTTATCACATAAATATTCGTCAATAGTGTAGTACCCTTTTTTGGAAAGGTGTTGTTTGATTCTAACTTTAAACATATGAAAGGGCAACTCTACAATATTTTGCGGTACCTTATTGAAAAACTTTATACATCTTCCTATAAAAGATTTACCTATTTTATGTAGTCTCAAGTCCGGAACAGCTGTTTTTATTCCTAGTATTAAAATTGTGTGAATCACAATTTTTCTTAAAGGTGTTATAGTATTTACGAACATAAATTAAATTTTCATAAATATATTGCGATGCTACAGTCATTATATTTATTTCTTTAAAAAGTTCCTTAAGAAAAGACGAAGTCATATTATTGTAATTCTGTTTTAAGAGATGGCGGTAACCCCCTGGTGAGTAATTTAGTATACCAGTGATTAAATTACATTCAACTTGTTCATTCATGCCCGTATTCTAGAATTCAATGTTGACCTTTACGCAAATGAAGTTAGAAAGGGATAGCGCTATGTACGATAAATAACGGCATCCCTTTCTAATTCAATGTAAATAAAGACCAATGCCTGAATCTTGGAACCGGGTCTCAGATTTATAAATATCAATTTGATTCAAATAACAGTGAGTAAGTAGGATGGGGTTAATAATGGTAATTAAAGATGGTAGTTTCCATATTACGAGCCGTAAGAGATATCTCACCTGTGCGTGGTGTGTCCTATTCTGCCCGTCTGTGTCAGTGGCAGTATATTTGTCCTAAACGAACTTAAAAGCGGTAATGATATGATTGAACCATTTACGCGGGTAAGTAAGGGATTATAATTGTTATCTGCAGCCTTAATATGCCTGGGAGTTACCGCCATCTCTCAAAACAGTGTTACAATAATATTACTTCGTCTTTTCTGGTACAAAAATGCTGACGTTTCATTATAACAATACTGTTTTAAGAGATTGTGGTTACCCCCTGGTCACAGTAAGACTCTGGAGTTGTCAGCTGGCAGTTACTGTACAACAACTGTAAGTAATAGTAGCCTGTATTGGACCAACACTCCATTACTTATGGCACTTACACGCTTCAATCGTTACTAATAAGTTTTGAGTTACCCCTTGCCCTGAATGTTCATTATTGATTCCCACAGTTTAGCTTATTTAATTTGTTCATATACATATTTCCTTGAAGCTTTGTAATTTGCATCTTATTTTTTTTAGATTTTTCGCTTAATGTATTGATAGTCTTCAAGATTGGAAGTGGCCTAAATATTTTCTTTTGATATAAATGAATATATAAAAAAATAATTGATTTTATACCAGAACGTTATTATTGTATCTTATTACAGTTTAGAAATAAAATAATAATAATACGTAATGTGTAAAGACATCGACACTTTTGTTGTGTTACTCATACAGTTTTATTTTTTTGTATAATTCAATAATATATGAAACACTAGCGCATAAAGCATTTTGTGTAATTAATTGAAATTCTAAATAAATCTATAATGAATCAGATATAAAATCAGTGACTGCTCAAAATCCCCAAGCCATTATTGGCATCCTTTATTTGATAAACAAAAAAGTAATCCTACCATTATCATACTAGAGGGTAATTGTAACATCTCACCCATTTATGGAAATCCTTTTTGGTCAGATTATAAAAGGCCCTTAGTCGGATCTATTGTACAATAACGTAGTGCAGTATGTATAATAGTGGGTGTTTCCAGAGACGGCATGTCGCTCCGAGCGCGCGAGTCCCGCGAGTCTCGCTCTCGCCCGCGACTGCCCGGACTCGACCGACACGCAGTCATCAAAAGGAGCAGGATACCGCCATGGTTAGTACTATACACTCGTATAGGCCCGATGGACCGACAACTTGCGACAGCCGGCGGAGGCTGGATGAAAAAGCGGAGAATTGAGATATCTGGCACAAATTGCAGGGACGTATGAACATACGTAACCTTTTGCAGTCCATTGCTGAACAGCAATGGACTGCAAAAGGTTAAAGAGAGAAGAGACGTCTTCATCCTTTAGCCTTTAACCGCCAATGCGTTAATGATGCAAATCCAGGCACAATTAAACAAATAAAGCTCACACCTAAGTCCCAAAGGCACTGATAATAGATCGCCAATTGACGCGGTCCTGACAAATTTTTTAGCTTCCATTACATATATTAATCTTTACATGCCTGTTTATTAATTCTTTCTGCTTAGTATTCCAGCTTTCTTAATGTTTTATTGATGTCTTTGGAACATAATATGTATGAAAAGAACATAGCTCGTGTAAGAAGTAAAATTGAGAAAAAACCGCAGTGATCAAAAGAAATAACTATTCGTAGTTAAATGAAGAATTCGATTACATATTATTAGCTTAAAATAATACTCAAATTAATATATCCAAGATATCAGAAAATTATTTGTCAAAACGACACACACAGCAGCTCTTTCTTTTTTCTTTCTTTCTATTCTCAGGATGTACTTATATTAGCTCAGTCTCAGTTAACAACATCGTGGTTCACTGATTAGTAAAATACTATAAGGTTGGCAGGAAAATTTTATTATAAGATCTAAAAAGTTATACCTTTGCGCTCTTGGTTTACTAAATTCCACCACTTACCCAAAACTGACGTGTCATTGATCTGTCGTCTTCCATTGGTTTATTTGAGATGGACGGGAGTAGAAGCATGGCTCCGTCCGTCAATGTCAAATAAATCAGTGTAAAAGACAATTGCTACTGTGATTGCGGTCAAATTCTCCCTTTTGGATGTTCTGTCAAAGTCATAAAATAAAACTTTAAATGATCAAATGTTAATTTAAATAATATCCCCCCTCTTATCACGTTTCGTTTCTCGTATGATTCATTTATTTTAGTTATGATAAAAAAGTGCTAATCCAGTTCAAAATTCAATCGGGAAAATACAAATCCCGTTCCGTGTATTAGCTATCGCTAGTGATATTGGCGGAATCGTGGAAAACACGCTAAAAGCCATAAAACTAGAAAATAAGAATTCTTTCGTTATTTTATACGTCCGTGGCTAATGGTTATCATATGGCAGGTGATCCCGCGCACTCAACGCATGGTGTCGGAGCAACTGCGCGTCCTACCGCCGGAGGAGTTCGCGCCGCTACTGATCGACCGGCTGGAGCGTCTGCGACGGGAGCTCGACGCCAGGGACCGCCTCGACCGCCGCCTCGCCGATGTATGTACACACACGCACACACATAGAGATCGCACACAGACACGCAACGCCAAGAACCATTATCTAGTGACGACGAGGAGAGGGTTACTTGTATGTGTATGAGTACACACACACATAAATATAGGTACCACACACACACAAACCATTATATTTATAGATTTTTTGGCTATGCATCAACTAAAAGTCGACGAGCAGGGTGTTGCATCGCCAATGACCTTCAATAAATCACGAAATACTTTATAAAAATCAAGTTACTGATGAATGTGTTTTTGTATACTGCTCCCATTATTTTATTGTTGAAGTACGTACTATATACAATAAACAAGTAAGTCATTGTAAAATCACCTCTCTTTGAATTGGGTTAGGTTCAAATCTATATAATGTTTGCAGGGCGACGGCGAGGAATCGTCAACTCAGGCGCTTCCCCCTCAGCTGGTAGCGGCCGCCATCAGGGAAAAGTTGCAGCTGGAAGATGACAACGATCAGGATATATTGGGTACGTACCCAATTTTGCATATGGCTTTGGGGTCACTTCTAAATTTGTCTGTCAGCATTATGTATTAAATATTAAAATACTGCACACTAACCGTTTTTAGACAGAAATAATATAATGAATAGACAGTGGACTCATTTCGTTGGCGCAAACGCGTTATCTTTGTGGCTTACAGCAGCATACTTACAGCTGTGGTGTTAAAACCGTCAACCGCCAGGAATCCTGACACAATGGAAAATGAATTGTTTGTGACGCTTTAAGTTGTTAAAATAAGCAAGTTAATAATAACTCTCTTGCGTTGAGATAATCTCTGTCTTTGTTATTATTAATAGAGTTAATGATAACAAAGACAGAGAAAGCGTCAAATGGGTAATGTGCGTCAGAGTCGATTGTCTTTTCAAATGTCGATGTGCAATATTTACTGCCCGGCACTGCTATTTCTAAAATGTGTTAACAACGTTTATTGGTAGAAACCTTAAAAACGTATTGTATGTTTAGGCTTTTTAATAAATAAAATTGACCATATTGTTTTCTTTAAAAAATAGTGCAACTTTAGGAAATATTATTTAAGCTTGGAAAACCTGAGTTCCTTTACCTGCTACCAATAAAAAAAAACACCTATTTGTGGCTCACAGAGTGGCATTGTCCCGCGCCCGCAGACCAGAGGGCTTACTATCATGTCTTACAACGTATTATAATAATACTTCTTCACCTTTGCTGGTACAAAAATAATGACGTATCATTAGAAGTCTGTTTTAAGATATGGCGTTAACCCTCCAGGGGGGTTACCCCCCCAGGATGGGTTTTCGGATAGCCGGCAAACTAGGAGAGTTTCTTTGCCTCAATTTAAATTTTAAAAAACTTACCTTTATAAGCAATGATTTTTTATTCCTTGGTCGCAGACCAGCATTGGTGTTCATATAGCCAGCAAGACTAGAAGGAGTTCCTTTATAGAATAGAATAGAATATATTTATTTGCACAGAATACATTTTAAGTAAGGTGTTACATAAGTGGATATTGGTACATTGTATGTTCTGTCTGTTTAAGGCATGCAAATATTTATTATTACAATTATCGAAACTTATTATCAAAACAATGTTCATTTATTTCCAATTTATATTTTAGCTATTAATATTTATTAAAATGCATTGTATTTCCCTTATTATTATTTCAAATTATTATTATTATATTACATAGGTCGAGTCACAAAGATGTTTCCCACATTTTATATATTTTTTTTATTATTAGGTCACATAAGTAAAATAAATAAATTAAATGAGACAACTCATTTACAAGTATTGCTGGCTATATTTATAAACAGACGTGTTGGTCTGCAGCCAAGCAATAACACTGCTTATAAAGGTTTTTTTTTTCATTTGTATGAGATATGTAGAACACCTAATTAAACCGTGTTATTTTATTCCTGACCAGCACGGGTGTTCATGTAGCAGGCAATATTAGGAGTTCCTTTGCCTTATATAAATTTTAAAAAAACCTGTATGCGCAATGTTGTTGTGTTCCACATTTGAATTTCAAAAACAGCCGGCCCCTATATAAGCGTGTGTGGTTGTTGTACGTATCGCAGACCAGCACGTGTCGCGCGTGTGGTCGGAGCGCACGCCGGGCGCGTCCCCGCCGGGCGGGCGGCGGGCGCGGCCGCGCGCGCACCGCCGCGCGCCCTCCGCCCTCTCCGCCGACTCGGGACACTGCGACACCGACCCGCCCACACACCACCCGCATCATGGACACCACGCGCATCATCCGCATGCCTCCTCCAAACGGTATGTGCTACTAAGTCACTGATAACTGTCACACCGACCTCAGACGCACTGCGACGCTGCTTCCGGCCTCTGCGCCCACCGTTTTACACCACGCGCATCACGGGCATGCCTCTTTTAAACGGTATGTATCATTGCTATTTCAACCCGACCTTCAAGCAATAGTGGTACCTACTCGAGCATGTTGTAACATTGAAACACTGGCTTCATACTCTGATACTGCGACACCACCTTTGTCGACTCGGGGCACTGCGATACCGACCCGCCCACACACCACCCCCATCATGGACATCACGCGCATCATCCGCATGCCTCCTCCAAACGGTATGTACCTCACCCGACCTGTACTTTAAGCGACACGTATACTGCCCTCCTAACGAACAGTTCAATAAATCGTGTATGTGTTACTCAATAATACTGTGACATCGATGGTCTTCTAAACGGTATTTGATACTCGATCATGCTGTGACACCGACCTCAGACACACTGCGACACTGCTTCCGCCCTCTGCGCCCACCACGCCCACCGTTCACACCACGCGCATCACGGGCATGCCTCTTTTAAACGGTATGAACGGTATGTATCATTGCTATTTCAAACCCGACCTTCAAGCAATAGTGGTACCTACTCGAGCATGTTGTAACATTGAAACACTGGCTTCATACTCTGATACTGCGACACCACCTTTGTCGACTCGGGGCACTGCGATACCGACCCGCCCACACACCACCCCTATCATGGACACCACGCGCATCATACGCATGCCTCTTCCAAACGGTATGTGGTACTCGAGCATGCTGTGGCATTGAGACACCGACTTCAGACATTGACACCGGACACAATGAAACATATTCTTTAATTTTTTAAAATATAAAAAAGAGGTACAACCCAGTTTCACTTCTAAATAAATATCCACAGACATTCACATAGCGCCATCTAGCCCTTAACTAAGCGACTAGCAAATTTGTACAATTTGGGATATGTAATGTACACTTATTACTAAACTTAGTTCACGTTCAAATATTATTGTGTACTGTTTTGACAATTACAAGTCAAAGATTACCAGATATCTCAAGATCTCGTACATCTTTTTGGTCCTTCGAGCCGGATGTAATGAATGTCCAACATAAATTGTGTACAGGTCATTCGGCAAGAAAACAGTGACCGAGCTGACGGACAGCGGCGTGTCAGTGGTGAGCGAGGGCGCCAGCGTGGAGCCTCGCATCCTGCTGTGGATCGCCGAGGGGTCGGAGCGGCTCGACCGCCTCGACCGCCTCGACCGGCTCGACCGCCTCGACCGCCTCGACCGCCTCGAGCGCCGGGCCCTCAGGGACCTGTCGTCCAGGGCCTCGTCCGCCGAACGCGACGAACACCGCCGACGGGATAAGCAGCAGCCTAGGCAGAGGTATGGACCCGTTTTGCCCTTGTACGTACTAGCTGGGCATTTGTAAATGCTGTGTATAAATAAATGTAAATATCCACTGACATTCACACAGCGCCATCTAGCCCGATATTTAATATATTTTAATATTCATTTATTTACATATTATTTTGAATAACCGAGGATATTATTATATATAATATATATATAAAATAGGTATATTATATATACTATATATTAATCTCATTTGAAAACTACAGTCCGAACCAGTGGTAGCTTCATTTGATTTCATGTGTCCGTTAGGGACCCAAATGCATAAATACTTATTGTTTTTGATTGTATACGATAAGTTGTTGAGTGAAGTCAAATTTTTCATACCAAATAAATATTTCATCATTCTCCCTAATACATTGGGCGTTTATGTATTTTTTAATCGAGACGTCTCAATTTGTGATTTAGCAGAGGCAGCGGTAGCGGTGGCAGTGGCAGCAAGCCTGGTGACGCCACCACGGTGGTGGTGGTGTCGTTCCTCGACGAGAACGTGCCGTACCGGTTCAAGGTGCCGGCCGCTCCGCTCACGCTCAAACTGTTCAAGGACTATCTGCCGAGGAAGGGGAACTACCGGTCAGTATCAACTTACTAATGCTACCATCCGGTGGTGTGCACAGAGATTATGAATGTGGTATGCAAAGTGAGTTACACTAAAAGCAAAAAAAAAATTTGTCAAATTGAGTGCTGTTGATGACAGCAGATCGTCTATGGTTTCAAATCTGTAGGGAAAATGGGCGAATAAGTGAGAACCATTTCACGATTTTCCAGATTGTCTATACGCACAGGGTATGCACTGCTTATTTGCATATATGGAGTGCACGCCACTGCTATTGTCATGTATAACGTTCTTAGGCCAACCGCACATCATTGCTATGGAAAAATTGGGTCTTGACCCACGCAGACAGTCTTCACCATCTATGTCAAATTATGGTTTTGACACATGGACGTATAAATACATACGGACGGAGTCTCGCTAACATCAATAGTGTGTCTAAATTCGATCAGTTACCATCGTTAGAAACCCACAAAATATTAAGACATTTGGCGCGCATCTGTCAACAGAACCATAGACAATCTTAGGTAAAATACTAAAAAAAAACATTGCCTACGTAATGAAATTGTGCAAAAAAGGCAGTGAACAAAACGACCACTATCCATCAATTACGTATCATAGGTAAATAAAGAAACTAATTACATATTTTTTGTTTAAAACTAAAATCAGTATACAATAAATATTTGTCAAAATTACATCATAGACAGCAGCTGTCATTTTGCCGACACATTTTATGTACATTTTAATGACAGTCCGTCCGTATTTATTTAATACATCCATATTTTGACTATAACAATATATTTCTATCCCCTAATTTATTACTACAAAATCCGACTCTATAACAAAATGAAAAAATATTCTTTCCAGATACTTCTTCAAAACGAACTGCGCTGACCTGGACACGGTGATCCAGGAGGAGGTGTGCAACGACAACGACACGTTGCCCATGTTCGAGGGCAAGGTCATGGCGCGCGTCAAGAGCATCGAGTAGGATCGCTAGTATAACACCTAACAAGTGTTCGATAGATAGCTACAGCTAAAGTGCGTTTCAGCGAACAGTTCCTGTGCCGTTATGTTGGCGCCTTGCCTGTCAAAGTCTAATTTTATTTTCACCGTTTTCAAAGTTTTGGGCATGATCTCAGAGGGAATTAAACTAAATAAACAAAAGGTCATGTAGGAAAGCGTCTTATCGTACCAATGACTTTGACAGACAAGGCGAACACATAACAGCATAGGAACTATTCGTTGAAACGAACTATAGACGCCGTCTAGTCATAGATTAATTACGCAGTTGTCCTATCATAAGAGATAGTTGACGCGATTTGACGCATATTATTTACAGAGACAGTCATTGCCAGTTAAAAAATGTGTGTGTCGAAGTGAGTCTGTGACAATGCTTTTAGGCATCATATCGGGAAGTAACCAGTTTGGTGGCCGTTTTGTTGCTTCCAGTCGCCATGAACATTAATTCACGAGTGACATTATTTTAAATAAAAATATGATTTCAATGTATTTTAATGAAACTTGCGAAAATTTAACGTGAAACAATAAGTTTTGAGGTTTTTTTTTGAAGCGGTATTGATAATACTGAAACGAATATTTGTCATATACACGTTTACTGAGTGTTCAGTATTTAGGTGGGCGAGCGCCGCTAGTGTATAAATTTCTGTTCCTCGTCTTAGCTTTGATTTTATTTTTTTTATCTTGGAGCTAGTTGAGTACGCTTACTACTGTACTATATTGTTTATTTTCGAAAGTGACGATTTCGCGATTTTTTAAAAATAATATTCCTAGTGTTACATGAATGACTGCTTAGTTTGTATATTTTAAATTAATGTTTTTAGATATACAAGATGTGTTCTGTTTAAAATATATACTTTCGTTATAATTGGGGATTCGGAAATTGTGACACTTTCTATGAAATTACATGTTCGAATATAGAATATCAGATTATTGTTGCAGTCACACCCTATATATCTTAAACTCTTCATTAGGCATTATATTACGTACGTCTTTCTTATAATTAAGTACCAAATAATTGAACAACTTGTTAAAAATAAACAATAATCTGTGTGTTCTGTATTCGATCAGTGCTGTTCAAAATTACAAATCGCTATACATATTTTAATGGGATCTCAATTAATATCAATTATCTCTATGTATTAATTACACTAAGTGGACAGTAAATATAAATTATTTCCGTTCTGCAGCTGTGAATAGGACTAATTAGCAAAATAGAAGTAAGAATAAAATTGTTTATTCTATCTTTGAGTCCGGCTGTGCTGTTGTATCGTGCGTTGGATTTTTGTACTTGTCTTGCCTGTAAATAATTTATGTATCTCATATTATCACAGTGGGTTTGCTGTGTATACTTACCACATATATAAGCATATAGATTATAGAAAAATAAAACACGAAATCAGTTAAAATACGACTTGCGATACAAGTGTGCAGCCGATACGATAAGTTGCTATTGTGAAATGATTGCCAGACTGAGTTTCCTCTAGTGAAGTTGTAGACGACGGGCGTGTGCGGCCGCGTCGCTGCGACACAATCCAAGTACAAGTAGCGCCACCGCGCGGCGGCCGGCCGACACCTCCGTACAGTACTTATTACGTGCATATTGTAATATATAAGTAAGATAGATTGTCATGTCCGGTCCATGGGCACGCTCGGCGACGCACGCTCTCCTTACTAGCTTACTACTGTTTCGTGATTGTTAAAATTTGTAATTTCCATAGATTTTTTTTGTATGAATACATGCGTAGGGTGGCGCGCGTCGCCGAACGTGGCTCGTAAAGAATTTAGGAATGTTGCCAGCGAAAAGAGTGCACCTAACGAATGCACAATTATGAGAATCGGGTGCGGAAACATGTGCCTTCAATGTTGATAAATTTTTCATAGTTGATGCTTCTAATTAGATGTAAGTTAACACTTGTAAATATAGACTTAACGCTACGTCGATTCGAACTCTATTTTTTATTAATTTAATTATAAATAACTTTTTTTTATTTATTGCCTAAGATCGCGTTAATGCGCCTTCCAGAAACGTCTCGGACGCAGACTATGATGAAATATCTGTACGTTATATTATTACCGAGATGATTAGCCAATTGTATGTGTACATTCTTTACTTATCAAGTGAGTTTTGCGTATGTTTCGTGGCCACCGAGCGCTTTCGCCGGCCTCGGTCTGTTGTTCTGTCACTGCCAACTTCCTTCCGATTTGTGCAAGTATAACGCCAGTTCTTCGGGATGTTTCGTTGTTTTGAAATGCTACCGGCGTTTTGCAGTTTTATGCTGAACGGCCCGAGTATTTGTGTAATTACGATAATTTCCTTTTTGTAACTAAACCCTATATATGATGTGTTATAAAAATGTGGCGGGTATGTAATACTTGTGTCTGAGACGAGCCGCTTGCCGCGGCCACGTATCGGTTATACGACAATATGTATAAATAGATGAACTATATCGTTTTTAAATTAAATAACGCTCTAAGGCACTATCACCACATTAGCGTTTTGAAAAGTACCTAAAAATAATACCAAAATGTATGTCGAGTTGAAATTGCTTGTTAAAAAAATGAGAAACTAATATTTTCCAAGTTTGGAATAAACGCGGATGTGGAAATCAATAAAAAGTTGTAATTAAAATAATTACTATTAAGTATTACATTCATCGATGGATCATGTAGCGGTCGCGGACCGCGCTTATAGTAAAGAATTCCACTAATCGGACTGTATTATTTTTTTATCTAGCACATGTAACATTTAAAAATAAACTGGAACTGTGCCATAACATGCTATCAGTTTTATTTATAGACACAAAATAAAATAATTTTCAATTTATTTATTCATTAAACAGTTGTTGGTTGAACTTCAATATTGATAATACTAAATAATTAATCGTCATCAGAAGGTATTTGGATTAAGATTTGCTTACATCTTGGGTTATTCTTAACTTCACCTGTTCCTGCCGGATAGCGACAGGCTCTGACGACGCACGAACAAGCAAAAAACTGTCCATAGCCCCACAGTTGAAACAAAAGTAACAGATGTCCAACGGTGACTATAGTAGTAGTTTGGTACGAGTTATAAGAGAAAAAAACAGCTTTTAGAATATAAATACAGCCCTTTATTACAATCTTCAAACCTCACTTGAGTTTTGCTTACATATAAAGTGATGATCACATTACTTATTGTCCTCCAGGCACAATACACACCTCTTTACATAAAATCTATCAAATCTCATGATGCAAGTCATGTTATTAAATTAATACTAAACCTAATAATACTTTCTAATGATAGACTGAACAGAAATTTTAAAGAAAGAATAATTTAATTAATCTATAAATAAAAAAATACAATATTTAAATATGTACACGTTTAATCTATTTATGCTATTAAAACATTCATAGACACCACAAACAGAGAAGCACAATAATTAAAAAGTGGGAAAAAACGCATAATTGTAGCATTTTTCGAAAATGTCACATGGACAGCATTATTGCTAAAATGATGTTACACTTAGATTTTTAATCAGTTTCAACTATACCATAGTTCACTGGCACCAAATAGTACGGTGATATGGTGAAAGAATTAAGCTACGTTCACTTATGGTCACATATAGGAATTGATGATCGAATTATCCAAATCAAGTTCACAAAGCAATGAGTTGTGTGATGTATTCAAGTAAAGCGATGTTCCCGACTCCATTAAGACGAAATAAGTAACTGCACGAGATTTTTTCATTTTTATGAAAAACTAGCTTTTGCCTGCGGCTTCGCCCGCGTTAAATTCGGGGTGGCAAAATTATTCTGTTTTCGTTACCAGGAAAGTGGAGCCATCCACTTTCCTGGTAACGAAAACGAAATATATATACTTAGGATTCCCCTTTCCCTAACTTTAAAGGTTTACATTTTTGTAACAAACAGACAGACAGATAGACAGACAGAGATACTTTCACATTTATAATATTAGTATGGAGTATGGATTAAACAATCAGACTTCGTATCTGATGGTACCTTGTGCCATGAAAGTGGTCTACTCTAAGGTCAAATCAAAACTATTTTTCAGATTAAATAATTCCATATTGTGTTATGCACGATACTAGGGGGATAATCCGAGACGTTCCGAAGCGATGCCACTTTGGTTTCGCTACCGCAGCAGACGGCGTAGTCCTTCCAGCAGTCGCAAGGTCACGAGGTCCTCGTCCGGATAGCCCGCTGACCGCATGTGATGCGCCACGCTTGATAAACACTGCCATAAAATTAGAAAATATAAAATATATATTTTTTTTAAATGGTATTCTTTCATCAGCCTATGACATCCAACCGAAGAGCCTATACTAATATACAATAAAGATTTTCTTTCTATTTAAGTCCAGAAATAATACATGCGAATAACAAATAAATATTACATGTATGGACTGTTTATATATCTACTATAAAAGAACTAATCCAGCAAGGATTTCAGTACTTTTAGTAAAATTGAGAATTATTAACAAAACTTATTATAAATAATCACGTAGACTCTTAAAGTCACATTTTAACTGCTTGTTTCTATGTATAACATGAGTGTACTTATAAAAAAAGTATATACGTATGTTTATCCGATGTTTTGTACCCATATTACAGGTCAGATGCTTAGTTTGGGGCTAGATGTAGATTTTAGATAAACAATGAACTAACTAGTATATCACGATGAAATGTCAACCAAAAATGTCCGAGCCGAACCACACATACGTTCAGTTATTGTTATAACATAAAATTATTTATTTAAATTTTGACTTTAACGCTTCACTGTAAAGATACAAAAATCAAAAGCACGAGTACATTACTGTCATTATGACATGTGTTGAGCGACGTTAAATAAATGAAAATTCTGCCGAACCGACGCGATGGT
Source organism: Leucinodes orbonalis (assembly GCA_019425675.1). NCBI lineage: Eukaryota > Metazoa > Arthropoda > Insecta > Lepidoptera > Crambidae > Leucinodes > Leucinodes orbonalis. Next base: position 86,939 of record PQWD01004111.1, read on the forward strand.
CAGTATTTTGCCGCGGACACTTTTTTAGTGAGATGGATACTTATTAAAAAAACCTTTACCTTGTCCAAATAAGTCCGTCCAGAGTGCGGGCACACGTGGTCCATTGGATCACGTGTCCGTTCGTCGGCGGCCAACAAATCCGGCAGTTGGCACAGGTATGCTTCAACATTGTTTACATTCAGGTCGCGGTGTAGGCGCGCGCTTAACTGGAAACCGGCTGGCGGGTCGCTGTCGTCGCTCGCGTCCACCCGGATACATCTGTCGCGCATACATTCAAGTTTCAGTAGTGACACCAATACAGTATTTTTTCGGAATGACTTATCGTTGTTGGTCGCAGGTGGCCTTCCCAACTTCACCGGAAAATTTATATAAAATTACTTATGACTGTTAACTTTTTCACATATTTCCCATTTTATTGATTATTAACATCATAAGATAATTCTATGTAAGTGTGCACTTATAAAAAAAGTATATTCATATGTTTGTCTGTTGTTTAGTATCCATATTACAGGCTAATGCTTTAAGTGGGGCTAGATGTCGCTCTGTGAATGTGGATATTTATTTAATACCGGCATTCTGTAGTATTCAAATACCCAGTACACTTCTAGCAGACTTTAGTATTCGAGTACCCAGTACACTTCTAGCAGACTGTAGTATTAAAGTACCCAGTACACTGCTAGCAGTCTGTAGTATTGAAGTACCTTGTACACTTCTAGCAGTATGTAGTGTTCAAGTACCCAGCACACTTCTAGTAGTCTGTAGTATTGAAGTACCCTGTACACTTCTAGCAGACTGTAGTATTAAAGTACCCAGTACACTGCTAGCAGTCTGTAGTATTGAAGTACCTTGTACACTTCTAGGAGTCTGTAGTATTAAAGTACCCAGTACACTAACAGTCTGTAGTATCAAAGTACCCAGTACACTAACAGTCTGTAGTCTTTAAGTACCCAGCACACTCACATCTTCAGTATTCATCTTTAGTATTCAAGAACTCAATACCCAGTATATTGTCCCGAAGTTTATTTATTTAGGACAGTTTACAATACATTAACTTATTACATTAACAATATACATTACTAAGTGATACAAACAAGTTGTGATGCCTTAATTACAAACTGCCACGACAAGCACAGCTGACATGGAAGCAGTTTTGCAAATTATAATTAAACATAATTTAATGTAAATAACAGACTTAAAAATACTAACCTAGAGTATTCGCGTAAAGCTAGTGACGTACCTGTAATGCGATGCGGCGCGTCCCACGGCCCAATGCTGGGATGTGATGACGGCCATCAGTGGGCTCGCCCTCTCCAAGGCCCGCTGTAACGCCCGCTGGGTTCGCAGGTCCTGGGGCGAGGGCCACGCCCCGAACGACGGGTGGGAGTGGTGCCACCCCACGCCCACTAGCCCACGCTCCATGAGGACAGAGGACGCGCGCGCCTGCGATACTGGAAACCATACCATGGTGTTATAGTTGAGACATCAATTACACCCAGGGGTTTCGGGTTCAATCCCCGAGCAGGGCAAACACCCAGACCAATACAAACAGACATGTTCATACACACAAATGTTTGTACTGCCCGCTAATCCACACTGGGCCCGTGTGGACGACTAAGGCCTAATTATTCACCCTTTGGAGCCTTGCCCCTCGGTGATTGCTGATTGATATATGTGCTTATTGTAAGCCTAAACCCGGAACCCTTGGTGTAGTAGCCGACGTCTCGACCATTAAACCATGGGTCATCATGAATAATAATGATGTTTAAGATGTGTCAACGTATGTGCCAAGCGGCTTATTTTTGGTTGATATTTCTTCGAGATTGTGCATGTATGTTGATTATTATTATCAAAGCCACTGTCATAAAAATAATACGAAAATTGAACCCAAAACCTACCAGGGTCCATATCGCAATGAGTCCCAGAGGCAGCGGCGGCGGCGGGCCAGTACGCCGACACGTCCCCCTCCCCGCGCCCACCTATCAGTCCCATCACTTCTCGACGTGATGTATGCGCGTGTACATCCATGCTGATAAGCGCTGATACGTGCATTTGTACCACGAACGGCGCCTGCAACAAATGGATACCTTATTACGCTTGCATATTTTAAATATTCCACCGAAATTCGATGTGCAAATGTCCGTGTTATTGACTTGACAATTATAACTTAACAAGTTATTTTCACACACTAGGCATCAGGGACAGCCCTCTGTGCAGAGCGTGCATGGACAGAGGAGAAAACGGTGGCGCATATGCTTCTTAGGTGCACAGGCGTAGCACAGATCCGCAGGGAGACTATCGGCTCACCGGTAGCGGACGTCGTGAGGAGACAGGAAAGACTAATCTGCTTTTGGAGGGAGGTGGGCTGGCTGGAGCGACCAAAAGGCCGCCATGGCTCACACACACACTGCACGGACTAAGTGCGGAAACCAACACCACTGACATAGAACATATAGAACAAGTCATTTGGCGTGATGGTTGTAACCTCGGATACTTTACTGTTAAGTTTATTGGGTACTTCTTTCTCAACGCGCCAAAAGCACTGAAACACTTTATTTTTAATATCAAAATTTATTTTTGTGTTTTACTTTGGTAAATTAAACATTATATTGTATTTATATGCGTATTGGTTGACGATCTTGGGCTTATTGCAAACCTAAATTGAATAAATGGTCTTTAACTATGACTTTACACCAAAGTTTCCAGGTTAGATGCCCAGGCAGTTCAAACATATTTTACCAGGATAGCTCATAGCAATTGGTGTACTGACCGGCATATCAGGCCCATAAGGTCGGCACCTCACCAGCGGCTCGGGCGCGCGTCGTTCCCGCCTTCGCTGCGGTTCTGGGGCCACAGAGTAAAATTCACCCGCTGCAGTGTGCATTATTGTGCATCCACCTCCGCCTTCCTACAACATACAATAAGCTATATGCATCTACATAACTTTAAAAGAAAGTATTAGTTACACCATTTATAACTCAACACTTAACCACCTATTTGGCTTATAGCATGTTACTGTGAGATGTGACAAACAAATACAAAATTTGCTATTGTATTTCTACTAAAGCGGAACAAAGTTTGCCAGGGTCAGCTCGTAAATAATTATTAACTAATATTCATACAGTGCTTGGATACTAAAATTAAGGATAAACATGATTATATATTTTTTTGAACCAAACATATTTATCATAGTATAGAAACACCGAGACAAATACAAACAGAAATTTTTGTTCACACAAAAGTTTAGGCTGTCTGGATCAAATCACCAAACCCTTGACATATTAGCTGATACTTCAATCATTACTCCATGGGTGGTTGAATATACTACTTTACTATTCAACACATACAACAGTCGGAAAATAAATAAATGTTATCGAATTTCATAATAATTGCATTATAATCATCACACTTGCAGCCTGATATGTCATGAGTCCATTGATAACACACAAAGCAACAAAATAACCAATGTACATAGACAAAAACATCTTACCAAATTAAATTTCTTTTTCCTCCGGGGCATAGGTTCAAACTTCCTCAGTGGTACGGCAATGGGGGCTTCATCTATAACTAGTTTTGGCGGCTGGTCCTCTTTGCTGTCCTTGTTAATTCTATTATCTTCATTACCACTATCTACATCAATGTCTATATCACTTTCTGGTTCTGAGTCTTTTTTCTTCTCTATTTTTATCTACAATAAAAAATATGGTTTGTGATATACTGGAAAAAAAATATTGGTATAATGTTGATAAGACTGAGTAATCAGTAGGTTTTACTGCCAAATATCCAAAAGCAATGAAAATGCTATTGGTTATTGGACATATCTAGCAGTGAGGTTTAGAGAGCTGATTGACTTTTATGTACAAAAAATTAAAATGTATAAATGGAGGTTTACCAGCTTTCTAACATATCATGTAAGACTTTTTTAAAATTACAATAAACTCACAACTTGTTCTCCTTCTGAAACAGGAAGTGCCTGACCAGACCCAAGCACAATCTGCATCTTAGGACTCTTGGTGCTGCCTTCAGATAAACTGGAATCATTCCTTTGTCTTCCTGGAGGTGATTTTAACAATACATCTTTATTCTTACTGAGTGGCTTCACTTTCCTCCTGTGGTTGCCAATTTTTTTACTAACCTTACCCTTTTGGTACTTTACAATATTTTTTGATACAATATCTGTTGAATCTAGGTCTGATCCAATTAATTCCGTTGACCCTATTGTTAAGTCTTCTTCATAGAACAATTCTGATTGGTTTATAGCTACGAGATCAGTTTTAATATCATCTAACACATTTGGTTTCAATAAACTATTTTTGGACTTATTGTATGTCTTTTTTCTAAAAGGTTTTCTTGGTGTGGTTTTAATGGGGCCACTTGGTGTGTCATCCGTTACAATTTCTTCTTGCACTACAGCAGGCACATTGTCATGGTCCTCAGGTTTCTCCAAGCCAAACCTTGGAGTGTCCAGGTTTACTCCATATTCAGCCTCAATTAAAGCCTGGATTTCAGCTTCGGTTTTAGTTTTTATTGTTTCTGATATTTTGCGAAAATTTCTACCATACTTTGCCTGAAGAAAGAAGACAGAAAATTGTAAAACCAAAAACATATTTTAATTTTAAAACCGCAACTGTACATCATAAAAGTATAGATTACATTGCCTTTTCTATTCAATTGAAAATAAATGATTGATAATAACAAAAAAATATATTAAAAAAAAAACATACCATTTCCTTTGCCAGCAGTGCTCTCTCAGTAGGGTTCCACATAGCAAAGATATCAATGTTTTCATATTCTGTAGGGCTTGGTTCATCATGTCTAGGAATTCTTTTCTTTTCCTTTTCTCTAAAAAAGATGATTATTAAAAACATTATGTACACCTTACAGTTTAGTGGTTGGGCAAGAATTCTGCTTGTTATTTACCTGGTCATAGTTTTAGCATGCGTATCGTACCAATTGGTGGCTGTAGAGTCTAAGAACCATTGCGGGTGCACTGTGTCTTCTCTGCTTGAACATGATGGACTATACAAACAATAACATAGATTTTTTAAATTTAATTTCGAATTGTTTTACTATTAAAAAGTAATACAAAAATATTATAGAATATTTATTTATGAGGCGTTTTCTTAGTCTATGCCAAACATGTAGCAAAATTGTATCCAAAATATCCAAATATTGCGCATTGTTTTTGTTTTGGTAAGCGAATAGGTATAGAAATGGTGTCAAAACATCTGTCACTTCGTTTATTTTTAAAAATATACAATTATTGATAATAATATAAAACAATCGGTAAACACAATTTAATAAAGCATTTGTAGATTTATAAATGATCACTTACATTCCCTGATTGTTTTGTGCAAAACAAGAATTAAACGAAAAATCACCCAAAATGTCAATTTCGTCCTCGTCTGCCATCTTTATTTTATATAACTAAACGTTCTGAAACAAATGAATGATGGTTGCAAAAGTGTAAAAGTTGTATGCGTGCTATACACTACTCGTGAAGTAGTCTGAGACCGGCCAAGTATAAATATATTATATTTTATAGAGTAGAGAAGTACTTCGTGAACGCACTTCGTGCTGCTTCGAGCCTTTCCACTCGGTCCAAAAACCGATAACAAATGGAAGTCAGCCGAGGCAATGCAAAGTCGGACGAAGTAAGCCGAAGTACCATTCTCTTGGCGTCTCTTCACTATCGTACTCATCTAACCTAGGGCAACTTCGAGATCTATGAATTTTTTGACAGTAGAGTTTCAAAACTATCGATCGTTGACTTTGAAAAATAGTCGATAGCACGATAGTCCTATCGGAAAGATCGACATGCTGCAGATCTATCGGCAGTATCTCTAGTATCAATATTGGAAATCAAATCAGGCAATACTATTGCTGATAATATCGCTGATACTATCGAACTATGATACTCTCAATACATTGATAGGATCGATAGTATCACGTTATAAAATTAATATTATCGCTAGTACATATGATACAGTTTTATAACTGTAATAGGCCAACACAGCGATACAAGTATTGAGTAAGTTTTTTTATTTGAACATAATAAGGAATGAACTAGAAGAAAGATGAATAATTTATAATTATATACCATTTAAGAGCAATCAATAGTATCGTAAAATGTTCGATTGTTAATAGGGCAAGTATTGCATATTTACTTTCGAACACCGATAGTATTGATAGTGTTTTACTAATACCACCGACAGTATCAATTTAATTGATCTTAATTTTTGATTGATGATTATAGTATTGCTTATTTTTACCATTTGATAGTATCGTCAGGGGTAGATAGTATCGATAGCCCATTTAAGGTCAAGATAGTGTACATTAGTATCACGATACTATCGCAACAACACTACTTGACAGGCTTACGTCATAATCATATGCATAAAAAATGTCAACAAATCTATAACTTTATCGGTACCGGTAGATTTACATTAATTTACATAGATACATTTCAATTTTATAAACTAATCAGAGAATTGTAGCTTGGAGATAGATTAAATCAGATTAATGTTGTAAGACAAGATTCGGTTTTAAAAAATTTAATATGAATTTATTTCGAAAAGTTGGATGTATTTCAACATTACGAAACTTTTCAGTAAGTCCAGTGAGCAATGCGAACCAAAAGTAAGTAAACAATTATTTTTATTCCATATAAGAGGATTGTATTATTTTGTATTTAACTCATTTACGATTATGGCATTATTGAAGTGATGAAACTAGTCTAATATTAACTTCCTCCCAAGACGATCGACTATATTTTTAGACTATAATCAAGTTTAAAATGTTCAGGTGCAAATTGCTGGTGATAGGCGGTGGATCCGGCGGCTGCACTGTTGCCGCCAAATTTGCCCGACGTCTCAAAAAGCATGAAGTTATTGTCTTAGAACCAAGTTCGGTAAGTAAATAAATTTCAATTATATTAACTCTTTAGTTTTAAGGACAGTAAATTGCACTGGAGTTGATATTATTTTAATTTATTTTTAATTTTGTATTTGTAGTTTAAATGTTATTTGTATATCATTAACTTATAAGCCATCTAGCCCCAAGTTTAGTGTTAAGCCTGTACTATGTGTACTAAACAACGGATAGACATACTTATACACATTTTTTGTAATAACATACATATTATACATAGAAAACACCCATTTTACTTAATGTTGACCCTAACCAATTGTTATTCATAATTTACTTAAAAAATAATATCATGCAGTTAAGTACTAACAATAGTATATACAATAATACTGGCATTGTAAAGGTTGGTACAGCTATACCATGTGAAAAGTTTCCAGCTATAACTGATATTGATTATTATACGAAGCCTGATAAGGAGCTACTAAATGGAGCAATAAATGGCTTAGCAACACCAGTCATTTCTTGAATGTAATCATTCTTTTGTGTACCTATATTGATAGCAACCATTGTTGTACTTGAAGTATAAATCAATATTACTTGATAACTGATCGAACATTGCATTGGTGTAAACTCACAAGACACAATAAATGAATATATTTTTTATCTGCGGTTTCGATGGAGCGGCTTATATATTATTTTTATGAATTTTTATCATTTTATAAGTATCTATATTGAAATAAAATGGCTAGATGAACATTAACAATGGAATTAAAATAAGTATTAATTTTAAGGACACAGGTAGTTAATAATTTAGCAGTCAGAAAATGTGTCCACAATTCAGTCCAAGTTTAGCATGGAAGTCAACCATTATTATAAGGCCTCAACCAAGCAATAATGGCTGTAAGGTTATGTAGACTTTGAGTCATAATCAAAACCCACCCTGTATTCCCAATTCTTTGGTTGAGTATATGATTTATATCATTTTTATTTATCCGATCCCACATAGCATGAATGTAAACTTACAACACACAATACATGAATGTATTGTCTATATGTGAGCTACGTTCAAGTGGTTATGAGACTTTTACCAAAAGTTGTGTATTTAATACAAGAGTAAACAGGCATATTCTTGGTCTACATGCTTCATGCTAGCTTAATATCAGACAAGGTGTTGATAAATTTGTGCATATTCAAGCGTAGCGTAGGACGCCCTCCTGCCCGATGGACCGACAACTTGCGAAAGTTCGCTGGAGTAGGCTGGATGGGAAAAGCGGAGAACCGGGATATCTGTACCTATGTCCAGTAGTTGACAGCGATAAGTTGAATAGAATTCCATGTAAAAAAAATATGTCATCTTTTTTATAAGTGAACCGGAGAGTATGTTCTCTCACCTGGTGGTAAGTGGTACGCCTGACCATGACAGAAACTGTTAGAAATTAATAACATCAGGTAGTCATTATTTCTCAGCAACACTACACTCCTCACACAGGCAGTCACCTGAGATGACAGATGTTAGGTCTCTTATACCCAGTAATTTCACTAGCTACAGTGTCCTCATCCCGAAACACAGAAGCGCAAAGCATATTTAAGGAACGATATCGATGATATCATTATATTTGGATAAGTTTTTAAAGTAAATATTAGCTTGTTATCTTACTTAACCAGCAGCCTTTTAAGTGTTTTTTTCTTTACCAGGATCACTACTACCAGCCTCTATGGACACTAGTAGGTGCTGGTGTGAAAACAGTGGACCAAACCCGCCGCCGGGAGGAGTCCGTTTTACCAGCAAATGCCAAGTGGATAAAGGAGTCTGCAGCATCAATAGATCCTGTCAAATGTGTAGTACAGACAACGGGCGGGGATGAAATTGAATATGAGTATGTGGTGATAGCTGTTGGGTTGAAGAATGACTATAATAAGGTTAGTGGTATCTCAAATAGTCGGAAATAATTTAACATACATCACTCGGTGTGTGAATACATCCATGGCGATATTTCATATTGCCAAAAACGTTGGCCGGGGCATCTCAATATCAGTTTCTTTTTGTGCCCGTTTTCAAAGATATCGACTCGATTCGTTCGAATCCAGTTTTTTCCGATCGTCTTACTTCTTTAGGTTTGCGTATAAATGCGACCACACGCTGCATTCTCTATCGCGTATAAGGATTGGGTGAATTATAAGGACTCGTAGTATGGTGGATACAGCGTTTGGCTAAGATCGTTGCGTGACCCGGTCGTCTTGGGTTCGATCCGGCGAGGAAACGGAATTTTTCCTAGTTTAGTTTGGACATTGCTGGCTGAATTATTTTAATGACAGTCATCGCTGTTACGCCCTCAGCTATTGTAAATTTGTGGGCGGCGGTGACATTTATCATCAAGTAAGTTTGCTCTTAGGTCACCTAAAGGATTGATAAAAATCTGACTCGGTCTGATCCGGTCTGACCTAGGCGTTAGCAGATGAAAAATGCTGCGTGACCATGATACCTATGCTCTGCATGAGATCTTACCAAACTAACAGACTTGGCTCTTCAGAAATCATAATAGCATTAAAAAATGTACACTATTTATATAGTTTTTAATGCTATATCTGTGTGTCCTTTAAAAAGCTATTTCCATTTTAAAGGCTAAAATCGCTTTTTATACCCTCTCTGGTATTGTAAATGTGTGGATGGCGGTGTCATTTACCGTCAAGTGAGTATTAGCTCGTTGGTCACTTAAAGTAATGACAAAAATCCGGCAGATACCCGGTCTGACCGAGGCGATGGCAGATGAGAAAAGCGGCGTGGCCACGATACCTATAGGCTGCATGAGACCTTACCAAGCCAACAGCCTTAGCTCTTGAAAAATTTAATGTAGTTATAGCATTTTTACAGTTTTGAATGCTATCCGGGTTGTCCTTCAAAAACTATATTCCATTTTAAGGGCTAGCATCGCTTTTAATACCCTCTCTGGTATTGTAAATGTGTGGATGGCGGTGTCAATTACCGTCAAGTGAGTATTAGCTCGTTGGTCACTTAAAGTATTGTCAAAAATCCGGCAGATACCCGGTCTGACCGAGGCGTTGGCAGATGCGAAAAGCGGCGTTTCCACGATATACTCGGCGCAGTACGCCGAGAAGACATGGGCGGCGTTGCAGGGGTTCCGCGGTGGTGACGCCGTGTTCACGTACCCGGACACGCCGATCAAGTGTCCCGGTGCGCCGCAGAAGATCGCCTACCTGGCGGACTCGTACTTTAGGATGGTGAGTTAATATATATTAAATATATATCCACTGACACACAGCGCCATCTAGCCCCATATTAGGCGAGGATCTTGGAGTTAGAGTACTAAACAACTGATAAACATACTTTTTTTTTGTAAGATGTTTAATTTTATATGCATCTTTTAAAGTTTGACGACTGACATGGTGTAATGGTTGAAATGTTAGGTAATTTACCAAAGGTTCAAGGTTCGATGCTGCACAAGCATTTGTGTTATGATCTTGTCTCTTTGTATTTGTCAGGGTGCTTTTTTATTTATAATATATGTATTAAAAAAGAGTGTATAATTCATCCTATGAATGAGTTTTTTTAATAACTGCTCAAAAGTTATTTTTTAATTTACTACGTTCACAAATTGAACTGATAAACATCGTCACCATTTAGCTTTTTGTATAAAAGACGAAACGTTTTTATATTTTGTTGACTGCTAATTTTAAACAATAAACATGTAACCTGAAGGTTATCCAGAATGTAAACACGATATCTGTGCTATAATAACACTATTGTTATGTGGCATTAACGTGACGCCATTAAAATATATTACATATTGTTTTGATTCGAAGACCACTGATGTATGGCGTGTGTATAACTTATAATAATAATTACCTATATACCTACCTCTATCGCTTGTTATGACACCGTAATATGTATACCTTCATATATGTGTATGTGCGTTAAGAAAACTATACGGTAATATACTGTATTTGTAATTGTACACGTTCAGGCGAAAGCAGTGCAGTGACCGCTACAAAAGTATTGCTCCTCAAAGTTCCATTAATATGATATTGCTGTTTTTCCTTACTAACCTAAGTAATTGACTTAGGTTTTATTTTGGGAAGATCAGTTTTTAGTTAAAGCCGCAAATGTAATATGGAATTAACTTTGTGTTTTGTTAATATATAAATATTATTATTATTTTCAGACCGGCGCACGCTCGAAAGCGAAATTGACATACAACACGTGCCTCCCAGTGATATTCGGCGTCAAGAAGTACGCCGATGCGTTAATGAAAATAGTCGAGCGCAAGCAAATACACGTCAACTACAAGACTGTGCTGAAAGAGGTGCGCCACGATAAGAAGGAGGCAATATTTTTCAATGTGGATGACAAGTCCAAGGTAAATGTTTGTTTCGATTGGCAACATCCTTACACACACATCCACGGACCCTCATCTACATAAGTGCAAGTATCTTTTTTAAAATACGGTAATTTACCAGCTGATGACACTACTGTTTGACTTCCTCGACTTGACACCACTGATGTCATCGCCCGCATTCCTAAAGTATACATACTTCTATAAAATGTGGTAATTTAATACATATTTATTATTAATTATAAAACATTAAATAAATAAATATGCACAGACATTCACACAGTGCCATCTAGCCCCAAGTTAAGCGTGAAGCCTGTATTATGGATACTAAACAATGGTTATACATGCTTTATACTTTTTTTATAATTACGTAGTTATTGTAGTAACAGAGTTGGTTATAACAATATTTAAGATTATTAACCCTTCGAACGCCAAAGACAATTTAAGTAGTTAGAAACAATGGATTTTGTTTTGTGTATGGATTCCTGGTGTTTAAAGGTTGAGGACGCTGCTAGGGTATGGCAATTATAAGAGGAGATGATGTCTTATTAAAATACGTTTTAAAGTAGTTATTTTACATAGCAAAAAATGTACGAGCTAATGACTTTCGACTACCTCTACTGAAACCCGCATTCCCATGAAGTGTCTATCCAATCTTACTAAATGTGGTCATTTACCAGCTACCGAAACCCGCATATCTACAAAGTGTGTAATCTAATAAAACGTGGTCATTGACCAGCTGACGACCCTTCCGTTCGAGTTCCTCCACGTGACCCCGCCGATGTCAACGCCCGCGTTCCTCCAATCCAGTACGGGCTGGTGGACGCGGCCGGGTACCTCGACGTGGACAAGTTCACGCTGCAGCACAAGACGTATCCGAACGTGTATGGTATTGGAGACTGCACTAACACTCCTAACAGCAAAACCCGCCGCGGCGATTGGTGAGCATTATTATATAAATTCAAATTCAAGTATGATATCTTTATCCAAATAAACCTTTTGTAAATTAATGTAACAGTTGTGAATTTGTTTACGCTTCTAGTTGACAACTAATATAATATAATATTTGACGACCCATTTGGTGTTGCGGTTGAGAGGTCGGCTGCAACACAAAGGGTTTCGGGTTCGATCCCCGGGCAGTACAAACATTTGTGTCCATGAATATGTCTGTTTGTAATGGTTTGGATGTTTTCTATGTATAATATGGTATGTATTTACAAAAAAATGTATATAAATATGTTTATCCGTTGTTTAGTACCCATAATACAGGCTTCACGCTTAACTTATGGCTAGATAGCGTATATTAATTTATTTTAATTTTCTTATATTCTAAAAAAAAAAAATTTTTTTATAAATACTTTATCTTATTAACGTGTTCATGAAATGTTAAAAGTTTTTTTTGACACCATTCATGATATGATTATTAAATTCAAAAAGTATCATGCACAAAATTGTACAGGATAATGTTCACGCAGTCATATTTGAAGGCTGTAAACTGACACCCATATATTACATAGACCAGTTAAGTGCCACTTTGTTTTTAGATATTTGGTTAACTTAATAATAAAATACCGGGTATAAGAGACCTTACATCTGTTCTCTCGGGTGACCGGGAGCAGGTGCGGCATTGATGGCGACTAGTTACGGTTTATTAGTTGTTAGTCTCCTTCAATGCCGCTCTGTCATGGTCAGGCGTATCACTTACCATCAGGTGAGCGTCCTAGCCGTCCTTCATTTCGTAACATAAAGAAATTATTTTTATTATCAATGCTTCATGTTAGACCTGTTGTCTCTGGTAATAGGAGTACGGCATTCATAGAGAATTTTAACTGTCTATCAGTTGTTGGTCTGCTTCAATGCAGCTCTGTAACGATCAGGCGTATCACTTACCATCAGGTGAGCGTCCTGACCGTTCTGTTCATTTCGTTAATTAAATAAAATAACTTGCAGCGAAACAATGCTACGTGTTAGAGTTGAACCTGTCCAGCACGATGGCGGCGCAGACTCCTAGCGGCCGGTACGACGGTTACGGCGCGTGTCCGCTACTCACCGACTACGGGAAGTGTATCCTTGCAGAGTTCCTGTACGACGGAGTGCCCCACGAGACGCTGCCTTTTGATCAGGTATACGTAAACACGTCATCATTAGCAAAGGCGGGGTAAGGACTTGTGCCACCACCCAAGGCCTCGCGGTCGCGAGGGGTCACGCGCCTCTAAGGTCCATTTTTGGAATGACTTGTCGCCGTTGGACGCAGGTAGCCTCCACAGCTTTACCGGACATTGCCGAAGGCTTACAAACGCAAATAGATATAATTACTCATCTTGTCCAGCAAAAAATAATAAAAACCCGGCTCGTTTTTAAAGTATAATTACAATGAGAAGTTTAAGTTTTTATGAATAAGATTTTTTTAAGTATCATTTTTTTTTAACTAGCAATAAAATCGATCCTCTTGCGTCATCCGTCAGGTGGCCTCTCAAAATACATCTTGCCTACATCATATTAAGGACTAGCTCCGCCACTGATCATTTGCCTATACCGTGCCCGCTTCTCAGGCATAAACTAAATATCAACTGTCATTCACACAGCGCCACCTTACACCCAATCACTATTTCGCACCTATACCGTTTTGAGATCTTTACAAGTTGATCATTTTGCTTTAATACCGTAATAATAATTTCCATTAATTCCAGGCGCGGACCGCCTAATGCAAATTATTTGAGTTGTTTTTTCGGTATGTCAAAACGACATTTTTCCATACATTTTCAGTCGTATTTCGACATATGACGTCAGGGATTTAGCTTAACAAATGACAATAAATATCTTGCAATTAATTAAGTTTATTAAATCTTAAAATATTTCTGTGCATGAACATGTCTATTTGTTTTGGTCTCGGTGTTTCTATGTATTATATGAATGTATTTTCGAATGATCATCCGTTGTTTAGTACCATAATACAAGCATACTTAAAGAGTAATATGGTAAGATAGTAAAACACCAAAAGCGAATGGGCGATAGAGCAAAACGGTAACCCGACTTCCCAACCTTTACACTACATGGGTTGCAATAATATATTACATACAATGATGTACACAATGGTTCAATGGTGTGAACTGTTGCCTCCCGATCTGGAAGGAGCAGGTTTAAATCCCGCCACGTACCAATGTATTTTCGAAATTATAATGTACGTTTATCCGAAGCTCTTACGGTGAAGGAAAACATCGTGAGGAAACCTGCGCACACCTACGAAGAAATTCAAGGGTTATGCGTGAAGTCGGCCAATACTCACTGGGCCCGCGTGGACGACTAAGGCCCAATCACCCTATACGGGTAGGCTCGTGCCCCTCGGTGGGGACATATAGTACAAATAAATATCCACTGACATTAACACAGCGCCATCTAGCCCCAAGTTAAGCTTAAAGCCTGTATTATGGGTACTAAACAACGGATAAACATACTTATATACATTTTTGTGTAAATACATACATATTATACATAGAAAACACCCAGACCATTACAAACAGATATGTTCATGCACACAAATGTTTGTATTGCTGGGGATCGAACCCGGAACCCTTGGTGTTACAGCCGACCTCTCAACCGCAAACACCAAATGCGTCGTCCATAATGAGTTGGTGATGAATGATATACTATTTTACAGGCGAGGGAGAGCAAGATAGCGTACTACATGAAGAAGGACCTGTTCCCACTCCTGTACTGGAACGTGATGCTGAAGGGCTACTACCACGGTCCGGAGTGGGTCAGAAGGATCGTCAATCCGCTGGCCAAGTCTTAGATAAGCGTACGTACCTTGTAAGTGGGAAAATGTCGGAAGAATTCGTGCTGTGAGGGGCTTTTTATCCAATAACTTCGGAATAAAGTGTAGTTTGATTTGACTTTATTCTGGTTGATAGGTTTTGACGGTTACATAAAATGGAAGGGTTATATTTTGTGTTTTTAGGTAAAAATAACCAAAAGCCTTTAACTGTTACAGATATTTGCCAGATATAGTCAAAAGTCATTTTTACTATTTATACTCAATTGAAACTGTAACCTTTTTAAATAACATCGCTTTCGATCTATTCTAAAACAAAAATGTTATTTATGTGTCAGGCGATTAATAGGTTTAATGAGTATAAAACTGACCGCCTCTATGGGACGTGCATAAACCTATTCAGCTTTATCTTGAAGGTAAATTTTTAATAATTCATCAAGTTTGACTTTATAAAAAATTAAGAATACAAACTCATACTTTGGTCTTTATAAAAAAATATCATAGAAAATACTCAAGTTTTTGTAAAAGATACATAATACTGATTGTTTTTCTTGTTTTTATAATTTTTTAATTGTTTTTTTTTTATATTTTGATTGAATGTTATAGGAACCTAATTTGTGTCAAAATTTAAATGAGCTTTAATTTTATTTGATGATTTTAAATTTTAATTTTATTGATGAGTTTATGTGATACATTTGAAATATTATTATCATGTTGAATAACGTCACAATTAAAAAGAGATTAATATTTGTGTTTTATGCCAGAAATTGGAAACTCTTTATATGCAATATTCCATTTTCTTCAAACACTTTGATTATTAAATTGTAATGGACGGGAACCAAGTATATTTTTATAAAGTACATAAGTCTCCGAACTTTTCTCGAGTGTTTATTTTGACTCGTTAAGTTTTTTATGATTTTTTTAGTGAAAAAGCTAATCAAGTCGTGTGGTTTGGGAACTTTTGGATTTGTTTACATTGTATATTTGTAAGAAGAGTTTATTGTTAGTTCTTTTTTATAAAGTTTTTATTGAGACTAACAAATTCACGGTGGGCTGTTTTTTTTCTTTATATAGATTTATGTAAATATAATAATTAGAATATATTTTTTAATAATATATTATACTCAATTTTTATCTGTGGTTTTTTTCACTCTACATTACCCACAAATATAAACTGAAGGTTTAGTTTATAAATCTAAGATCTTACCCTATTTTTCAAAAGGCTGCTGTTTAATTTAGGTTGTCATATTATCATCACAATTCGTCCTACAGTGCGCTTGCCGGTATGATCCCCATCCCATCTGGGAATCAGTTCTACGGATCCGTGGATGGACAGGGCGGATATCCGCCCTGTCCATTGCCACATTTTTTAGTTTCTTTAACACATTTTAATTAAGTAAATGTGATGGTTCAGAGCCTACGTATAGTTCGCGACAAGTAGAGATGCCAATTTTCTAGTGTTGTAACCTCCTTTATTAGTTATTAGGTAGGAAGTTAATATACATTTTCTTTCCATGCAACTAAATAAGAGTAACATAAAATAAATAAGATTTATTGTAACTAAAATAAAATTGAAATCGATAAACGCGGTCGATATATGCTCGTGAAGCACTTCACTATGGCAAGCGCGGGCGACGTGCGGGGTGTCCCGGCGTATCGAGATCGCTTATCATTACCCAATCCACATATGCGATAATAATACGCGTATACTAAACGGATACGGTGATCGGATCGTACTGTATATACTTCAGAGTACAAATCAATCTCGCCCGAAAGTGTTTCGCCAGAGAAATAAGTTAAATTCTAGGTATCAAGCTGAAACGAAAGTAGGTTGGTATAATATTGTTATACCTATCTACCTATACACAGAATCTAGTTGGCTTTCGGTCGTCATACTGAAAATGTCTTAAAATAGGTAATGGTGTCTAAATTTCTGTATGATTAAATGGGTTTGAGTGTAAATCGCTTTGTTCATAGCGCACTAACAGCTCAGCGTCATGGCGTTCAATCTTACAAGAATAATTTACAGGTAACTATAGTAACCTACATCGAATTAACAAGAAACCTATATCGCAGGGTAATTAAATAAATAAATATTCTCTGACGTACATACAGTGCAATCTACGCTCAAGCGTGAAGCCTCTAATATAGGTACTAAACAACGTGTAAACATAATTTTTTACTTTTATTGTAAATACATATATTTTTTTTAAATAAACACCCAGACCAATACAAATAGACATGATCATACACACAAATATTCCTACTGCCCGGGAATCGAACCCGTGATTCACACAATTTTAATACTAGGAATAAAAACAAACTTGATTTTCCGGACTTGACACTACATAGAATAGGTAAATCTTTTATAGGAAGATGTATAAAGTTTTTCAATAAGGTACCGCAAAATATTGTAGAGTTGCCCTTTCATATGTTTAAAGTTAGAATCAAACAACACCTTTCTAAAAAAGGGTACTATACTATTGACGAATATTTATGTGATAAAAATCCGTGGTCTTAAACTGCTCAGTTATTTCAGTGATTATGATATATTGTTACATTAAGGAAATGTTTTTAAAAAAGGCTACACTGTTGAGTTTTCTTGGGTGCTTCTTTCTCAACAGGCCAAACCACTGAAGCGCTTTTTTTCAAAGCATCAAAACTCATATTTTTAGTTTAGTATTTTAATTGTTTTTTATTATATTTTTTGTATATTTTTTGACGTTCATAAGTGCTTTTTGTAAGCCTAATTTAAAATAAAATGTTTTGACTTTTGACTTGGTGCCGACACCAAATGGGTCGTCCAATTAAGGAATCCTAAGATGTTGTCATTGATATCTGTCCCTATTTTACCCTACAGGCCATATTTTAGAATAACATTCACTAAAGTAAATAAGCCTAGATTGATGCCTAGATGACAAGTATTTCCTTATTTTATTATACCGAGAAGTATTTGGTATTTTGTGTTGTGAGGCAAATGTTGTTTCCTTAGGTGTAAGCTGTTAGTTGTGGGCGGAGGGGCGGGAGGGTGCAGTATAGCGTGGCGTTTCTCCAGGTTACTCAAAGCTGATGATATCGTTTTAATTGAACCATCGAAGGTACCTTATATAATAATAATAATATTATCTAACATTCACACAGCGCCATCTAGCCCCAAGTTAAGCGTGAAGCCTGTATTATGGGTACTAAACAACGGATAAATACACTTAAACACTTTATTTTGTAAATACTTACAAATTATACATAGAAAACACCCAGAAAAATACAAACAAACATGTTAATGCACACATATGTTTGTAATGTCCGGGGATCGAACCCGGAACCCCGTAATAGTAGCCGACGTCTCAACCATTACACCAAATGGGTGGTCAAAAATAAAATGAGTATGATGTTACTATAACATTAATAATGAAGATATTAGGCTCAAGGTTCCTCAACGTACTATGGCTCTTCTTAAGCATCTCTCCATATGGCTTTATTAGGTGTTTCCTAACGCGATAAGATCCGGAATATGGATATCCGTAGGAAAACTAGAGTGACCGATAAAGCCCACAGGATAAGCAAGTTGAAGTGGCTGTGGGCAGGGCACATAGCGCGTAGAAACGATGGCTGATGGTGCGGAAAAGTTCTGGTTATGCGTCCGCATAACGGAAGACGAACCGTAGGCCGACCCCTAACCAGATGGACTGATGACCTGATTAAAAGGTGGCGGGAACTGCAAGGGATCGGTCCGGGTGGAAATCATTAGTTCTTCAGCAGTGGATGATGAATAATTAAGACATCATCTCATAGGTTACAACCAATAAGTCCGCTGGTAAACGAAAATCTCCCTTAAAGACTTCAATGCGGACCGATTTCTAGCAGTCGACATGACTACTCGCCACCTGAACTAACGTTATGGTTCATCTGGTTACTAGTAATACCTACCTACTTACAAGTGATTGGTTTCCATACAACTTCAGAATGAATACAGAAAAATATAAAGATGTATGGAAAAATAAAACACTATGAACGGAGGTGTCACTTGCCGTCGTATGAGCTGTCTGCACGTTTGCCCATAGAAGTTTCTATTTTTTTGTGTGTTATATGTATAGGATGGTCAGAACGCTCACCGATGGTAAGTGATACGCCTGACCATGACAGAGCGGCATTGAAGGAGACCGGAGATTAACCGAAAGACAGTTATTTTTTTTCCATCAATGCCGCCCTGCGCACGTCACCCGAGACAACAGATATTTGGTCTCTTAAACTCGGTAATTTTACTAGCTACAGTGCCCACATCACACAAAAGTGCATAACACGCCTCTTTCATGGGCCGATATCTGGCCTGTGGTTGTACCTACCTAGACGACTCAGTATCAAATCTACCACCAAACATGATCGCAGATTTACAAATAAATGTGGTGTCAGGTCCACTACTACCAGCCACTGTTTCCGCTGGTCAGCGCGGGCGTCAAGGACTTCAGCGAGTGTCACCGGCCCGAGAGATCAGTGCTGCCTCCAGTGCGGTGGTTGCAGCACCGCGCCGTTGAATTCGACCCCTGCAGCAGTGTGGTTTACACGAGCGATGGGTCCCAAGTTCATTATGACTTCATGGTGGTCGCTGTTGGGCTCGTCAATGATTACGATAAGGTGCGTGTGAGAAAATAACAATTGGTTTGTTTTTGATAATTTATAAAATAGAATATGTCTATTGTTTATATATAAGTATTAACCAAAATTAGGGAAAACATATTACCTTGATCAATTAAGACCTAGCTGTTTTTATAGCTTTAGCCCGCAGGTTCGCTCACGTTAACTCGGTTCTGTACAAATTTTGGGGAAAGTCAAACACAAATTCCTATCTCCTATTTTAGGGACTGGGGGATGAATGGTGATATAAGAAAAAAATAAGGCACGTTTTTTTGCTAACAAAAAGTGTATGTAACGATGTTTAGTTTCTTAAAAACGGTGAAAAGGTACATCACCCCCTCTTTAACTAAGGGCTGTCTAAGGAGTCACTTTCCATCCCTGAAATATAACTACAATTCACTAATATAGATTCAATCGATATTAAAACTCTTTAGTGTAAACAAAACACACTGCCTTCCATATATTAGTGTGATGTTCAGGATCGTAATTAAATCAGAACCCAATATTGATAATATGACCACTCCACGGCCACTATAGGTACCAGGACTCAAAGAAGGATTGGAGAATCCCACAAGTGGAGTGTCAACGGTATACTCGGCTGAGTACTGCTGCAAAACGTGGGAGACTGCACGCGCTCTCCGCGGGGGCCATGTAGTTTTTACGTTCCCACGAAACAGCTGCAAATGCCCTGGAGCTGCGCAGAAGATTATGTACCTGCTTGACGATTATTGGAGGAAGGTAGGCAATTACAGGTAAAGGGGAAGTGCTGGCACTGGATGCCGGAGTACCAGAAAAATTGTCATTAGTTTTAAAAGTATAGTTTACATAAAGTTTTAAAAGGTAACTGACCAAAACGTTATGCGAGTACAAGCTTCAATAATAGTCTTGTTTTTTCAGTATGCTTAAATATAGGTGAGTTGATATTTATATCTATTCAGGTATGAAGGTCGCTGTTGGAGGCTGGCTGAGAAAAGTGAGGGACTACTAGTATATCTTTTTTTTTTTTTTTTTTTTATAACATAGGGAGGCAAACGAGCATGCGGTTCACCTGATGGAAAGTGTCACCGCCGCCCATGGACATTTGCAACAGCTGAGGTCGCAGGGATGCGCTGCCGGCCCTTTATATAAGAAAACGCTCTCTTTTTGAAAGATGCCAGGTCATATCGTTCCGGAAACGTTTCCGATGGCAACTGATTCCACAAATTAATCGTACGCGGCAGAAAATGTCTATCAAAACGAACTGTAGAAGATCTCCAAGTATCCAGATGGTGTGGGTGAAATCTGGAATTCTGCCTCGAAGTACGTGAGTGGAATGCAGCCGCAGGAACAAGCCCAAATAACTCGTCAGAACACTCCCCATGATATATGCGGTAGAGGATACAGAGCGAAGCCACATCTCTTCGCAAACCCAAAGGATCAAGCCGATCGGAAAGATCCTGATCATTGATAATTCTAGCCGCTCTTCTCTGAATGCGGTCAAGTGGAAGAAGCTGGTACTGGGGTGCCCCCGCCCACAGGTGAGAGCAATATTCCATGTGCGGCCGAACCTGCGACTTGTAAAGTTGCAAGCGATGGTCCGGCACGAAATACCGCCTCGACCTGTTAAGCACACCGAGCTTCTTTGAGGCCAACTTGGCTTTACTCTCCAAATGACCGCGAAACTGAACACTGCTAGAAATATCAACACCAAGAATTCCGATACTAGCTGAGGGACTAAGGGGAGTGTTTAAAAATTTGGGTGAGACTGCAAAGGGTGTCTTTTTTGCGGTGAAAGCACAGACTTGTGTCTTTTTGGGGTTAAACTGCACTAGATTGTCTTGACCCCAATCGGAGACTTGATTAAGAGAAGTCTCGACCTCAGACACAATTCTGTTTCGACACTCTTCGACGCTTTCCCTAGAAGAACTGGCACGGCCGGTATATAAGGCATCTCCCGTACTGTCATCCGCATAGCAATGAATACCGTTAATTTGCAGCATATCATTGATATGCAGAAGAAATAGCGTTGGAGATAGCACACAGCCTTGTGGGACGCCAGCGTTTATAGGTGCAAAATGGGGGAGACTTATGTCCAGTAGTGGACTGCGATAGGTTGAAGAGAGAAAGATTAATTCATCTATGCAAGTACAACGGTGAGCCTTACCAATTGTGTAAGTACTACCACTTATAAACTTCTTATTTTTTATCTATTTTGTACGCGGGAGCTCTATTAGAGTAATTTAAACATTTTAAAGATTTATAAACTTTCATGTAAGTAAGTATAATGACGTAGGAAAATTTCAAAAGTTCCATGTGTTTATTTCTTAACCAGAACAAACAGCGCCATCTGACGAGCATAACGTACAACACCCGGTGGGCAGACACTGTTCGGCGTTGAGAAATACCGCAATGCGCTTCTCCGAATTACCGATAGGAAGTGCATCACCGTCAACTACCGACTCGAACTACAAAGACTGAACAGATCTGGCGCGGTGTTTACTGATGACTCAGGACAGGTACAGGACTCAGGGCACTTACTAAATACATGTACATATTACTCTTTTTATATACAAAACTTCAATATACATTTTTAACGAGATGTTCACTTTTATCTATCAGAAAGGGCTCGATGCTATTCAATGCGATTATCAGATGGGTATTCAATAATATTATCTCGAAACCAATCCTCGACTCGACTGACCGAGATATTACCGGAGTTCCGGTGGGTGCGTTAATTCGTTGGTCCCGGATATCTTAAGACGAAAGACATTTACACTTACCAATGCGCATAAGGCCCGCGTCGTGCCCTGATCTTCCATTGCCGTGTAGGTATTTTTTTTATTTTACAAAGTGTACCTACAGAACGGTTAGTACGTTCAACTGATGGTAAGTGATACGCCTGACTATGACAGATGCAGTGTTAAGGGAAATAAACCATTAGTTTCCGTCAACACTGCCCTGTGCCCGTCAACCGACACAGAAGCCAGAGTTAGATCATACACCCGGCAATTTTGCTAGATACAGTGCCCTCATCCCGAAACACAAAAGTGCAAAGCGCCTCTACTTTACGGGACGATATCTAGCATTGCGATGGTATCTACCTAGACGTCTCAGTATAGAGACTACCAGTTATACAACTAGTAAATTGACACTTTTGTGACTAACAAACCGCTTCTAAATCAACTTTAAATTGCAGTCCATCGCGTTCCCTTACACCATGCTACACGTCACGCCTCATATGTCTCCGCCAGTGTGCTTGAGGGACAGTCCTCTCGCCTCAGACGCTGGTTACTTAGAGGTGGATCCTCACACACTGATGCACTGCCGGTACAGCAACGTGTTTGGCGTTGGAGACTGCCTCAACACTCCTAATTGCAAATCTGCTGCTGCCGTTGGTAAGGGGTAATAATTTGGCAAGCCACCGATAAGGTATATCTGAATGAAAAAAGGTTTTCAAATAAGGCACCTAATAATTATATAATTATTAAGATAAATATGATTTTTCTTAATTTAAAAACACAGTAATGCACTGTGTGAGATCTTACAGTCGTTAACATTTAGGTAATAGCGCCCAATAATAGTTACATTTGAACAAGTGCTTTCACATGTAACAAGACTGACGAACTGACGTCGTCATAGCTAAGTAATATGACGTCGTGGTTAAAAGGAAAAATGAAAGAATTTTTTAAACTTACTAATGCATTTTTATGAGACTTATCGATTGTTTAATACTTGTGTATTTTTCGTAGGTATTTGTTTATTAAGGTCTTTGTGACGAATTGAGGTGCATTCAGAAATGGGTGTGTTACGATATTTTGAAGATTTTCACCGGATGGACCAATATTGGCGACTGGGCAGGCCACTTAAATAGTTTCAGAACCAATGGTCATCGAAAACAACGACTTTAAGAGTGACTTGGCTAGCTCTAGTTTATTGTTGAATACAACACAGTGTTTTTAAAAAGACCCTGGGTAGAACTTCAAAATGCTTTCAATATTTTATATAAACTAAAATTAACTCTAACTCTTTAACTTAGCGGAACAAAGCGCAGTCGTAGAAAAGAACTTAAGAGCGGCGATGTTTGACAAGCCAATGCCAGCCGAGTACCAAGGTTACGGCGCATGTCCTCTCCTGACCTCGTACTCCACCGGTATCCTCTCCGAGTTCCAGTATGGGAAGCAGCCTCGTGAGACCTTTCCATTTGACCAGGTGATAATGCCAGATGAATTAATTCAAACAAATATTTTGATGTTAGGTAGTTAAATTAGGCACAAGAATAACAAATCTAGGTTACAAAAAATAACCTTTTAAGTATATAAAATTTAATAAAATTTCTTATTTAAAATGTTATATTTCCTCTTTCCTAGTCCTTATATTGAGTGCCTAACAGGGTCCATAACACTGGTTTCATTTTTTATGTAACATCTTATGTACATTATGGTTTGGCAATAAATGATTGAGTATTGAGTAAGTACGAAGGCGCAAAACTATACGCTTCACAAAGATGGCATTTGTTCGACGTGGAGAATAAATGGCTAGTTATTTTTGATTTATGAGTTCGGAAATATTTGCAGAATAACTATTGAGCGATTTAATTGTCAATAGAAATCACTATTCACCGTTTCTATTCCAGCTAAAACAGTCGCAGGACAAACTTTTTCATTACGAAGCGTCAGAGCTAATAAGCTGCGAACGATAGGTCGCGCTATTGTCGTCCTAATAGCTAACACGACAAATGGTTTTTTGTCTTCGGTTGTCTGTCGGTTTACTTTAGTTACTTTCACAGCTTGATGTCTATGGTTTATTGCTATGGGCTCAGCAGCAGACATCAATAATATCTTTATATTACAAAAAAGAGCAATTCGTGCAATTTATGGTCTTAAACCACGTGACTATTAAGAGAACTTTTTAAAGAGATAAGTATTTTAACAGTAGCATCTCAATATGTTTTGGATAATATAATGTATGTACGCAAAAACTTGAATGATTTCAAAAAAGAATTGATTCGCATAGTTTAATACTAGAAGAAAAGCCAACTTGCTGTTCAAAAATAGATTAAGCAAAGTTAGCAATCCTTCGTGGGAAATGTATGAGATATTTAATAAATTCACAAAGTTGGCTAGAATTACCAATACACAAATTTTAAAATTAAAGTTAAATCATGTCTTTTGAGGAAAGGTTATTACACTGCTAGAGAATTACCTTAAGACCGAAATGTATGGACTAGATAGGTTAAAGCTTGTAAGAAAGAAATATTGTAAATTGGCTATTAAAAGAGTAATACTGATTTCTTGCGCCGTCTTCTCAGTGAACCCACTTCCGAACCGGTGGTGATTCCAACTAGCCTTAAAATTTATTATTAATTGACGATTCAAAAGTGTCTTGTAAAAGACTTAATTGAATAGATTTATTTCATTTCATTCATTTCTTTGTCAGATCTCTTTATTTAAAAGCTTTGGCTATTTTGTACGCCTCTTTTATGTCCACATTTATGCAGTAACCGACTTTAAATATTTTCTGATTTTAAAGTACATAATTAATATTGTTCACAGAGTAAAGAGCGGCGATTCTTTTATTTTTTGCAAACTAAGGTATTACCTTATATTTACTGGAATAAATTGTTAAAAGGCAAGTGGGACGGGACAACAAAAATACGCAGTGTTATCAATCCATTTGGAAAATAATGTTATTATTAAAAAAAGTTCAATTTTATCTTATGAAATTAAATAAAAGAAACTATTTTATTGTAACAATTTAATCATAAATAAATTTTAATCTTAACTAACAAAATACTTAATTCAACTGAAACATAGTTATCTTGGTATAAAACAGAATAGGTAAGCAGTATTTGGCAATCTTAGCTCCTACGACCACACAACATAAGATCATGCCTTAGACTTTAGTCTTGGATTCTTTAGTACTAAGTAAGAAGCACTTGTATACTTATATCAAAGGCGACACAATTATCACAAAGGAATGCAAAGTTCACATATTGTTCATATACATGTGAAGTCTGCATTCCTGCTTCAGGTCTAAGATAAAGGCACAATAAACTAATAATACCTTTATAAATTGTAAAAGCCATCTTATTTATTTATAGCATCAAGTTATTCCGAAAAAAAACATCTAGCACAACACCTAACAAATCACATGACAACAAAGTTAATCAATGTGTATGTATCAAAAGCAATATCACATGATACTATTACGAGAATAGGCATGATGACTGGGTCCTGAAATGGTAAGAACTATTTCATATTATTATAAATCTGGGTTAAATATAACGATGTGCTTACTCTCAGCTCGAAAACTCATGTTATATGAATTTTATTAGTCTTCTTAGTTAGATGGGCAAGTCCATTTTTAAAGTACATCAATTGTCAAAATTTTGTTTAACAAAAGGATAACACATACAATTTAAAGCAACTTTTGCTGTGAAACCGTTTTAGTAAACGCAACATTTAATATAGTTGTAGTACAAAATTCACAAACTATGCGTACTAATTACTGATGCGTGACGTCATAACTAGGTAGCCATTTGTATAAAGCGTTTTTGGGAAAGTCCATTAATGTGTTTTTAGAATTGGAAAATCTCTGTGAGTTTTAATGTTAACGGAGTAATTTTTTTACCAATGTTTCTATTATTATGCGGTCCATCGATATAATAACAGAAAAAAAAATTGTCATCATCCCTATTGCGATGGTATCATAGAAGTTTCATTTAAAATGACCGCTCTCTTCTAAAGACTTAAATAATATAAAAACTTCATTAGCGCGATGCATCACAAAAAACTCACGGGAAAAACACCATCTATCGATTTAACACCTATTAACCCTTTGCCAATCTATGGCCAATTAGATACCGCATTGCTTTGATCTGTATTCCACAGGAACAAAGTCGAAAACCTATTAAAATGTTTAACCATGGTAGGTGATGGGTTAACTCTTCGCCTACCAAAATCTAAGATGAACCTACCTTCGTAAATCAATAAAATTATGATCTATTAAGTGCTTTAAGCTGTTCACTGTGCCCGTTCTTTTTGATGTCACCAGCGGTTTGTTTCTTTCGCTTTAACGCCGCTTGGCGGATCCTGTACTTCTTTCTGGTCACCACTAGGTAGATGATCAGACCCATAGCTACTAAAGTGAGCACTATTATTGCACAACTTAGAAGCAGCGTCATCCAACTCACGTTAGGTAGCGGGCTTTCCGTTGACAATGCGTACTGGAAATAAATAATAGTAAATAAATATCCACAGATATTCATACAACGCCATCTAGCCCAAACTAAGCATTTAGCCTGTAATATAGGTGCTAAACACCGGATACACATACTTAAATACTTTTCTTAAAATACATTCTTATTATACATAGAAAACACCCAACCCAATACAAACAGATTTCCATGCACATAAATGTGTGTACTGCCCGGGTATCGAACCCGGAACCCTTCCCGACCGTCCTGTGCACTTATCAATATTTTTATTATTCGGTAGGACGTTAAGTATCTGGTAGTCATTGAGCTGGTAGTGTACTCTTGATTCAGGCGATCAGATATGCCCCAATCTACCCATTGATATGCTGTGTGGAAAGGCCTATATCCAGCAGTGAAACTTTATAAGCTGATGATGATGAAAGAATTACATAACGCGAAATTGGCAAATGTCTGCTATTTCGGACTGTGGAATTAGTTAGTGTGATATTCAAGATCTACACGTTTAGGTTACCTGTGGCCCACCCCTGAAGTAATCACTGCACAAAGTTTGGTCGGTCCAGTTGTACCAGTGCACCAGTCGCAGTCGCTCTGCTGCTCGTGGAGATCCACATCTGACAAACACAGACAGGAAGAGTTCAACAAATGGGGTAGACTGGTGTCCAACTGTGGACTTATGAGGTAGGGTGAAGACAGAGGGATCGAACCTGTAGCTCTTGCAGAAATGGCGGATTTCTTAACCATGTGTGGAGATTGTATATAATCTTATTATATTGTCAAATTATTAAAACTGTAAGTAAACCTTACAAAAATAAATTACACAATGGTCGTCAGTCCATAAACTTTGTAAGTTTCATATACGAAATCACCCAAGGAATTGAAAACTACTCAGATATCATACCAAATTATCTTATGAGATAATACTGCAAAATAGCTTACCTGACGTCATCCAGCAAGTGCGCCTGCCTCTTGTACAGCTGTGGGATGAGCAAGTCCAGCATCCACTGCAACGGGCAGGCGCAGTGCCACGGGTTGTGCTGCAGGTTCACGCCTTCGGCTACCGTCTCCCATACGATCAGATCTCGCGGTAGACTGGACAGGTTGTTTGAACTGATGTCCAGCTGAAGAAATACAATTAGGTGGTAGACTCGGTACTGAGTTTTTTAGCCAGGTACCACGCAGTGCCGGATATAGTCCCGTAATTTAGAAGTGTTTTGCATTTCTTGTTTTGGGATGCCGTAGCTAGTAAAATACCGGGTAGAAGACAGCTTACATCTATCGTCTCGGGTAACAGGCGCAAAGCATGGATGTGAAAATCGTTAGGCCTTCGTTTAGCAGTGGACTTATAAACTTTAATGATGATAATGATGAAGGTACATTCTCATTTATTTTTATATTTTTATTACTACCTATACCTAAAATAATAGATAATGTACGAAGACCTTCGTTACCTTGATTACGCACAGAAAACCTTGTAACCTCGAAGTTAATAATGATATTTGATCAACAAACTACTACCTAGATAAAATTGTTTCTCGTAACTTATATCATTTGTTTGTTTACATTGTTTAAATAACGTAGATTCGTATCTCATATAATTTAATAATGAGGGTTTTTATGTTATTATTTAGCAGACCCAATCTTCCCAGCCATGCCGTACGGAACAGCCCATGCTCTGCATGGAAATTTTAAAGGCTGATGATGATCTTATTGGGGATGGAAAAGGAATCAGATGACCATTCTTAAAGCTCTGAGGTGCTAATATGTTTCTTTGGTAATGTCTTGGTCTAAACGTTTGAGCCAGACGTTCAGTCATACAGCGGATACCTTACAAACTTAAGAATATTTTTTTTTATAACCTAACCCATTGAAATTATAAAGGCCCAGGTTTGTGAATTGTGTATGTTTGTCTAACCGGCTGAAGCGATGTTAATAAAATTTGGTATAGATTAAGCCACAAATCTAAAATCTCTTATTATTAATTATATGATTATGTCTGTGGATTACGCTGACTTTTTGGATCAACACATAGACTACATTTTACTACGCGAAAATTATTTTAAACCGATTGAAACCTCGGGGCACAGCTAGTTTAGAAAGATACTTACCATACAGACAGCGGTGCCTTCGAACGCGTTCTCGTGTATCGCACTCAGGGCCTTGCAGTTGGATATGTGTAAATAAAATGAATTCGGAAGACATTTTGCCTCTTCCTCCCTCTCATCACCTTTCCCCACCACATTCGTGAACGCCTTTTCTTCGATTTTAACCAGCTTCGGCATATCGTTTAGATGCAACCTTTTTTAGGGTTACGACATTCGAGAAGTAAACCCTTTCCATAGGGTTACCGTCTAGCCACAGATCGTCCAGGTTGGGTAGGTTTTGTTCGCTCAGTGTTTTAGGAACTTCCTTCAACAGGTTGTAAGACAGGTCTAGGATGTAAAGATTTGGCAGAGGATTTATGATGTTAAACTCTTCGATTTGGTTTCCTCCGAGGTATAATATCTGAAAATGTGTTCTGGGGGTTACCGTCATATCTTAAAACAGTTACTACTCGTATAAGATTGCTTCGCCTTTTCTGCTACAAAAATGCTTACGTATCATTATTGAAATAGGTACTATTTTAAAAGATGGCGGTAGAGATTACCGCCATCTTCTGTAATTATATGACAGCGGTAAGTGCGTTGGTAGTGTTGATGTTCCCAAAGTCAAACAATTATCGCATCGTCGGTCGATGGATGGATAGCCGAAAAATATAATTTCGAATCCGCCCTGCTTAGGCACTGTAAGCTGTTGGTCGCGACTACCATCCTTTGGGTTCCGATTTGGAGAACGCACGTCCAAATCCCGCCACGTACCAATGTCTTTTCGAAATTTCGAAATCAAATGTACGTTTATCCGACGCTCTTACGGTGATGGGAAACATCGAGAGGAAACCTGCGCACGCCTGCAAAGAGACTAGAGGATTGCGTGTGAAGTCGGCCTATCCACACTGGGCCCATGTGGACGACACAAAAGGCCTGTACACTTTTTACGAGTTGGCTCGTGCCCCTCTGTGGGGACGTATATGAGCTGATGATGATGACCTTAATAAATAAATAAACTCCCCATAGCAACAATATGAAAGAAGTCCTGTCACTGCAGTGGGAGGTTACAAGCTGATAGCTGAAGCTGAAACTATCTCAAGTACCTAATATGACATTGATTTCGCACTGCAGCATAGTAAAAGAAACAAAATAGGAAGAGAATCATACCATACCTCTAAATACGTCAGCTGCATGTTTTCATCGTACAAAGTCTCCAGCCTATTGTAAGAAAGATCTATATACTTGATGCCAGCTGGAAATGACGGCCAGTGGCGCATAGAGTTCATCTTTAAGATGGAAATCTCTAAGCTTGGCGGTATTTCGAATATTAGCGTTATATTGTTTCGGCCCAGATTTAACTCCTTCAATTTCGGCGATGCCAAAAACGTTTTCTCTTCTACTAATTCGATTTTGTTTTCTGATAGATCCAAAAATTCCCTGTAACACAAATATATTTTTGGGTTTAGTTACTACACACAAGTATAGCTTTAACCTATCCCATTTAACTGCAGGGCGTGCACTCCATGTATGCAAATAAGCAGTGCATACCCTGTGTGGGCGACAGACCGGAAATCGACAACATATTACATTATTCCCACTTATAGGCGATCTACTGTCATCAACAGCACTCAATTTGATGAAAATATAGATTATTTATTGATGTTGCGATTAGTGTCACTCACTTTGCATACCCCACTAATAATCTCTGTGCACGTCACTGCTGCTGGGCATGGGTCCCCTCCATTTTACGTCAGATGTTCCGGTCATTTCCTCATACAACTTCCACGTTTGGCAAGTCGGTCGGCCCACCGGGTAAAAAGGTTTTACGAATAGGTCAAGTTCTTAACCACGCTTAGCTTGCCAAGTTTCTCTTCACTCCAGATCTAGTTCGCTTCAACAGCCATCACTTAAGGCAGTGGTTCCCAAACTTATTTTGTCTACTGCCCACTTTGAGAATAAATATTTTTTTAGCGCCCCCATTTTTTCACCTATTTAAAAACCACTATAACTTCAAATTGAATTAATTAATTATTGAATTAATCATTTTCTTTCTGGGTCTCTTACCGCCCCCCTTGAGACTTGCAGCGCCCACAAGGGGGCGTTATCGCCCACTTTGGGAAAGACTGACTTAAGGCATACGAAATTATCAGCCCGATACTATCTCATGATCATGAACTATAGTGCAATTACAACTAATATAACTGTGTATTTTATTTACTATTCATTAAACAATATATATATATTAAGCTAAGTAAGTATAAGTACTAAAGACTTTTTTACAAACAGAAAATTTTAGGGAAACAACGTAACTGGTATCTGGTATAAAGTGTTTAATCTTATTGAAACCTATGCAATGCCTGCCTTATTTTCAACAAAGACCGTTAGGCACAAGAGTTTACAATTAAGTTTCATTTAAAAAAATACTCACAAATTGTTACTGTCCGGAAATGAATGCGACATTACGGAGCGAATTTGATTGCCTTTTAATGACAACCTCTTTAAAGCACTTAAGCCGTTTCCACTCGTTGTTTGCAGAATCAAATCGTAAATTCTGTTCCTGCCCAAGTCTAACTCTTCTAACGTCGTCAACGGTATTAAAGCCTCCAATGGAATCGTTACTAAATTGTTATTTTGGATATTCAGTCTTCTTAGATTTTTAAGATTACTGAAACAAAGACTATTGATTTCGGATATCTTATTGTCGGATAAATCCAAGTCTTCTAGTTGTTCGATGCCTTTAAACATGTCGAAAGTAATGGTCTTCAGCTGGTTGTTGACCAGGGAAAGATGCTTCAGATTGGGAACATCTTTAAAGGGCTCCGGCCAGTAGATCTCGATGCATTGTTGGGGAATCTTAGCGATTCCATTTGAGAATTTGGTGGTAACCTGTAAGTCAAATGATTAGTTGTTAATTCTGTAATAACAGTGGTACCCACAAAAAACAACTTCTATTTGAAAAACCTGCATTGAATATTTACTCTTCGTGTGCTCCGTAAAGGTAAATGTAGTAGGAAGCGAAAATGCTGTTAATTAAGACGTGTAAACTTACTCGTACTTATAGGTGATTTTTACGTTCGGGGTCTGTAAGATTTTATAAATTTTACCTATTAACTAAGTACTAACATAGGTACTTTATAACTACACAGACGAGATTTAGGTACTCATTTATAATTGCGTAAGATGATAGTCAATTATTATATTTTCCTATAATATCATTATGGATATATTAGTATCAAAATCAATTCCTAACATTTCTTCAATTTAATACGGGTACACAAACTGTTTCCTTGGCCTGATTTTCAATGGTTCTCTGTCGAACGGAAATGTATCATGTGACATCGTGCATCGTTTAAGATACGATGGGAATCCTAGATCCGCAAAATAAACTTAGATGCCAGCCATCGTAATCTGATTGATGGTGCGGCTTTGCAAACAATGCTAAATAACTTTAGTTATTTCCATGAGAAGGATATTAACCTATGAAATGTTTTAAACGTCAATAATATGCCACACGTTTAGATATATTAGCCGTAGTGTACTGTGCACAGATTTTTATAATTGTATATTCCGATGTCTGTGGTACTATGTATGGTCATGGGTTCGAATTCCGCGGGGAGACTGCATAATGAAAGTCACTTTGTGAGGTTTTTCCCAGTTTGGTTAAGACATTGCAGTATGCAATTCGCCTGATTAGCTGAAAACAAATATGATTCTATGTCTGTGCTTCGGAGGGCACGTTAAGCCGTTGGTCCCGGCTACTACTTAGGTAATCGGCAGTAATCGTAAACACCCATCAATCCGCACTCGGCCCGTGTGTTAGATTACGGCCCTTGTTCTTCTTCGAGTCAACAGTAATAAAAAAAATATCCACTGACATTCACACAGCGCCATCTAGCCCCAAGTTAAGCGTAAAGCCTGTATTATGGGTACTAGACAACGGATAAACATACTTATATATATATATATTTGTAAATACATACATATTACACATAGGCACACCCAGACCATTACAAACAGACATGTTCATGCACACAAATGTTTGTACTGCCCGGGGATCGAACCCGGCACCCTTGGTGTTGCAGTCGACGTCTCAACCGCAACTCCAAATGGGTCGTCTAAACAGTTCAGATATCCTTATCCCAAAACCTGGCCACAGCTATAGCGCTATACGACACTACCTTCAAGACCTGCATAGAACACGCAGATGGACACAGGGGACATGTCAGCAGGTGCTCCATGGTCTGAGGTGAAACCCCGCAGTTGCAATGTACTTTTGACTGCTCAAGGAAGCCTCACTTTACCATATTTTCCCAGCAGTATATTTTACAGCAGCCAACCTGGGATCGCAAGGCGTTCAGTGATTTCCAATTTGGCTATGCTAAAGTCCCAAACTCCCCATACCCATGTGTGGGAAGGCCTGTCCCAGTGAGACTTTATAGGCTGATAATTACGCTTATATTAATGACCTTAAAAGGTTGGATTTAAACCGGTCAATATTTGTTTAGAGGAAGGAAAGCAAATAAAAGTCGCTTATCATTATAGCTATCAATGGTAGGTAAGTATGTAGGTACTATCATGGGCAATGAGTGTCATTATCGCATGTAACTAACTACATACATAACTATATGATGAAGGGTGTTCACAGATAAGGATATTGTTTACCGGCAAAGCAGGACAGCCTTAAAAAGAGTTTAGGAAAATGCAGTCGGACGTTTGATGGTGCTGCTGTAAGGCTTCTCAGACCTTACAGGAGTTCCTGGATATTGATTATGGAGATCGCTCTAATCGTGTCTAAGTAGACATAATATAATTTTAACTGGAGCGTGAATCTCTACGTCCTTAATAGCGTGATGGACAATTGGAATTCATATGAATTTTTTCGATTTTTATTAAAGTTATCTCCTACACCTTAGCTTATCTTTATAATTATCAAAGACGAGGACATGGAGTATCTATTCATAACCTATTTTATTTATTAATTGGGTTTATTATCATTCTTCATTGGGTAACTATTTGGTGTATTTAGAGCGTCGGTGGCTCAGTGGTGTGGACTGTCGCCTTCCTACCGGGAGGGCTGAGGTTCAAATCCCGACAATGTATTTTCGAATTTTCGAAAATATATGTACGTTATCCGACGCTCTTACGGTGAAGGGAAACATCGTGAGGAAACCTTCATGCACGCCTGCGAAGAGATTCGAAGGTTGTGTGTGAAGTCGTCCAACACCATTGGGGCCCGCGTGGACGACTAAGGCCTAATCACCCTATACGGGTAGGCTCGTGCCCCTCGGTGGGGACGTCTAATGAGCTGATGATGATGATGAACTATTTGGTGAGTATTTTCTAGGTGCTAGACTCGATACTGAGTCGTCTAGATAGGTACCACCGCAGTGCCAGATATAGTCCCGTGAAACAGGAGTATTATGCACTTTTGTGTTCGGAGGTGAGGGCTAGTGAAATTACCGGGTAGGTATAAGAGACGTAACATCTGTTGTCTCGGGTGACGGGCGCAGTGCAGCATTGATGGAGGATAATAAATGTCTATCAGTTTTTGGTGACCTTCCATGCCACTCTGTCATGGTTAGGCGTATCACTTACCATCAGTTAGCGCCCTAACCGTACTCTACACTTATAACATAAAAACACTTTTATGTTTGACACCTATAAGTACGTCCTGCTGGCCAACTTACTACCTGAACATTATTTTTACAGGAAGCAGTAATATATTGCACTGCTGCATACTGCTGATCGTTGATGCAAGGAGACTAACTTTGTCCCAACAAGCAAATCAATTAATCATCTACTCAAAAATACTCGAATAGACCTTCCTAGCTACAGAACAAAATATTTACAATTCCAAACCATACATACTTTCCCAATGTGATAAGCTGCAACCCTTCAAACGTCGCTGATATCTTCAAGCCGTTCGGATTGACCGGCCACTCGATCTTCTCCAAATCAGTCACGTTCTTTATCTTGTCCATTTCCGAACATAATATATTGAACACCAACTGTGTATCGTCAAAATCGGATGTTTCACTGCATATGCACACATCGCACACTTTTATCGACTTCAAATTCTCCCCTTCACTTGGGTCCTGACACTGGCTGTTTGTGAAGAGGAAAAACCATAACACAAAATAGGGACCGTTACCCATTCTGGATACGAGCAAGCGGCGCATCAAGTCGCGGCGGAGTGATAAGAGATATCGTCGCTTATCGAAAAATCGGTTTCGTCATTGCTAAAATGACGCACTCTTTACAGATTATTCGTAGATAATACGATTCAGGTACACTCCTTGTTTCGTTTGGCGGGATTAAATGCGCGGGATAGGGCGTGGGTCGGCACAATGAAGTAATAAGCTGATGATGTCTACAGTATAGGGAAGGAATATATGTCCTTTGCAATAAAGGTCTCGTGATAGTATTTAGTGACGGCTACTACAGGGCCAAGGTCTTCGTTAGATATTTCATTAGAATGACGCCAGCTCAGTAGCCTCTTAGCTACCTATCATTAGAAAAGTGACTATAAAAAGTGAAAATATAATTAACCATTCTTTATCACAATTTTATTGTAACTCACATGATAGCATAGACAGCACAAAGTCTAGAAACAGTAAAGAATATAAAAAAAACATTCATATAATTTACAAAAATAAACTTTATTCTGCAAATACACAACAAATCATTATGTACTATAAAGTATGCACGGTATGAGTAACTATATATTATGTACAGAGCTTATGTCTAGCAGTCGAAAGCAGGAAGACACTATATACTTATAGTTAGTATTTACTTTAACAGCCATGTTTACTGACAGCATCGCAATAATCTACGTATGTAGGCGGGTCGCCATAGCTTTGTTCGCTGTTAACTTTTTATTTAACTGCTAGGATTCCAGACTTAACCTATTAAATCCCAGACAATAGGAAATGACGCCTTGAGGCGTCATTAGCGGCCAAATGGTTAACCCTTTGAACGTCACCTAAAGGCGTCAGAAACAATAGATTTACTATTGTGTCTGGATTTTTGGCGTTCGAAGGGTTAATATAATATCAATTTGTCGCGTTTAATATCAACTTTTAACCCTTTGACCGTCAGAGACGCCTTGGGGCGTCACACACAATATATTTTCCAATGTGTCTGGATTCCTAGCGGACAAAGATAAATTACCATTTAAAGAACTATTCAACTATAAATCTGGCACTTCACTTAACAGACAGAATAGTTCCTGGTGGACAAGCTCATTTTGCTGTCACGTATTGCACGTTAGTTTAAATATTATACGTACACATAAATATATTTTTTGAAATAATACAAATGGAATGTATAAATATTTTACATTTATAAATTATTAAGTACACACATGTGTAGGTTTGGTGTCATTGAGTGACGATTTACATGATAAAATCAAATGTCAATACAATAAACACTTGTAGTTACGGTTAGTGATTCACATGAAAACAACTTCTTTAAAAATTACTACAGCAACATGTTCAATTTAATAGCTTATTAATTAGAACAAAAATAAACTAACTTGATGCACGATCTCACGCACAGTGTCCGCGGCAAAAGTCTGCACATCGCGTCAGTTGGGCAGAATTTTCATTAATAATGACACCGCTCGCTACTTGTCATAGTGACACAGTAGTGTGCTCGTGCTTTAAGGTCAACATTTTAATTAAAAAAATTATGTCAAAAATTTAACAATAAGTCAACGTATGTGCAAAACGGCTCGGACTTTTTTTTTGGTTAATATCTCATCTACTACTAGGTGGTAGACACGATACTGAGTCGTCTAGGTAGGTACCACCGCAGTGCCAGATATCACCCGTGGAACAGGAGTGTTATGCACTTTTGTGTTTCGGGATGAGGGCACTGTGCCTTGTGAAATTACCGGGTATAAGAGACCTAACATCTGTTGTCTCGGGGTGACGGGCGCAGTGCGGCGTTGATGGGGGATAATAACTGTCTATCAGTTGTTGGTCTCCTTTAATGCCGCTAATGGTCAGGCGTATCACTTACCATCAGATGAGCCTCCAGACCGTCCTGTACACTTATAACATAAAAAACTAGTTAATTTATTGTTGATCTAAGCTTATTTATTAAATTTAATATAGCTAAAAAGTTCTTACTTTTATAATTAATAAGACAATAATTGAATTGTCAACATAATTATGGACCCAATCACCTCGTAATAAAAGCTATAAAACAATGAAAAGTTAAACACCATAACGTCTTATCATCAGCATGCAGCATTAATTTTAAGACTATATGAATACTACAAGCCATAGATAATCCACAGACAAACATAACCTTTTCCTGACTTTAGACAAACCACATAATAAACAATTCCTTCACAAGGTAAACACAAAACAATACCATACATTTTTCAGTATTTTTTACTTGTTAAGCCTATATTCAATTTAAAATATCCTGTTTCATATAGTTTATAAACACAATAAAATTTCTTTATTTTTAAATAAGCAATGCATACTTCGAAATATATTCATTTCAAAAAATCATAAAGACTTGTGTTGCGGTCTGTACCACATATCATAAATTTGTTTATATCAAATGCTTACTTTACAGAGCAATTAAACAATAAGGTTATTCTAATTTAACTATGTGCTTTTATGACTGACTAGCTTGATGAGTTTAAAATTACCAATCAACTTAAAGTTTATGAAATCTTTAAAGCGCTAACTTTCAAAACTTGATGTTACATGATCCAAAAAAGCAATTATCTGCATGATTACAATAATAAGATTTTCTATTAACAGAGTATATAACGTAAATATATTTTTAATACAATACATGATACCATGGAGTAAAAGGTTTTCACAATTACTAAAAACGATATACGCCTTTTGTTATGTATAAATATTTTGATGATGATATTTATATTTCAGTTGTTATTGTAGGTACATATTTCGAAACTTTATTCTACAAATTAACAAATATTCAAACCAATTTGGGTACAAACCTTATATTTGCTTTTTACCTTATAATAATTGTGTACATTTCCATAGTCTATTAAAATTCCAAGCACCATTAACCACATATATTTTAACCTATTTTGGAGGTCTGCGTGAGCTCGGGATCGAAAACTGGGCAGAGGTTGCACAGGATAGAGACCGTTGGAAGTCTCTCGTTTCGGAGGCCAAGACTCACTTTGGGTCGTTGAGCCATTAAAGTTAGTTTTTTTTTAGTTATTTTAACCTATGCACAAATGTAAATGTATTTTTATAATGTCTTTGATTATAGTCAGTGCATACGAACATCAATATTATACCGATTTAAAATATGATTCCTGGCCTTTTTAAAGCATAACTAGGAAATATTGATCCACTCACTTTCAGCATAGACTTACTTTTTTTTACAACTTCAAAATCGGTTCATTCCAAGAAATATGACATAAAATAAAAATTTTATAAGAATACATAATATATGTAAAGCAGTCTTAGAATATACGTTGTAAATAGACTAGCTAATTTTACATGAACCCAGAAGACTATCTAGCGAGGGGTAACGGCGGTATGTCATATCTTAGAGAAATATTCAATGTAACATGAATTTGAATATACGAAATAAGTTATTTCATAGCACCTAATTCAAAGGGTTTGAATTGAATGGAGATTGAGGTTGAAGTACATATTCGTGACGAAAAATTAGTTTGTGTTGATTAATAAAGTGTCATAGAAACTATGATCTAATTTTGTATAGACAATATTGTCTGTTCCCTATCAATTTTGATAAATAAGCCAAAACTAGATAGGTTCAAAATTAGGAACATATTTTTTTATCTACTACAAGATATTGCTGGTCAAATAAGGGCATATACTAACTGCATCAGGGTCGATTTATTACCATTTTAGAATATACATACATTACATTAGAGTTTAGTGTTTCCCTAACCTTATGTTAATCTGACGCCAGCACCAGAACTCCAACATTGGTTCCAATATTGGTTCAAACATTCACCGAGTTACCTTACTCTAAGACTAGTCATATCCAACCCTTACTCAAAGGGCGTCGTGTTCTTTGAGCAGATAGTGGCCAACCAACCTCTTCTGTATGTCCGTCACGCCCCCGTATATCTGGGTGCCTCGTGCGTCCCTGTAACAAAATTTAGCTGTACAAATGTTTTATTTTTTAACGAACAAGAGGCCAACGAGCCTACGGTTCACCTAATGGTACGTGCCACCGCCGCCCATATTTTTTTAATTTATCTGTTGCAAACGATGCTGGTATAGAAATAACAAATAAATAAATATCCACTGATATTCACACAGAGGCATCTAATCCCAAACAAAACATTCGCCTGTAATATGGATACTAAACAGCGGATAAACATACTAATATACTTCTTTTTGTAAATACATACATTCATAATATTATTTAAGTGATTTGTTAATCTATTTTGTCCAATTGTTTTATACCGAATTATTAAAAAATATATAAAAGGCTTTTATTAATCTTTTATATGGCATCTAGTACTGCTAAATTGATATAAATTTCGACAATTATTTAAGTGTTTTCATTAACTTTATATAGAGCATAACACGACAGCTAAAATAATTAAATTTGAATCTTAACATTATGGCATAAGGTTCAAAATACATTGTCATTACCACGGTGCCGTATAAACTAAGAAATATTATTCTCTGAAATGCCACTCAGAATATTTGTATTTTATAACCAAATAACAAAAAAAATTAACTGCTTTTATTAACCTTAAAGAGCATGACACGACTTCTAATTTAATTTAACTTCGACCTTAATATAGTGACATAAAGTTCAAAATGTATCGTCACAATCACGGTGTCCCATAAAATAAGTAAGAAATATTATTAAATGAAATGCCGCTCAGAATATATGTATTTTATAACCAATTACAAAAAAAAATAACTGCTTTTATTAACCTTAAAGGGAATAACACGACTTCTAATTTTACTGAACTACGACCTTAATATTGTGACATAAGGTTCAAAATATATTGCCCCATAAAGTAAGATTAAAGACTTAAGTTCCTTACCTGAAATGCCTCTCAGCGTCATATTTGGTAGACAGCCACGTCCGCCCAGTATCTGTACGCAGTGATCGGCAACGGATGCCGCAGCGCGACCCGCCACGTACTTCGCCATTGCGCTATTTTTCGTTCTAACATCGCACGCAGCGCGATACGTCAACAGACGCGATGTCTCCACGAGGATGCACATGTCCGTTAGCCTGTCCTGGTGACAAAGAACATGGTCAGAACGTCCAGGACACAGGCCCTCCCTTATAGCACAGCTATGGGGAGTTTGGGCATTATGCGCGTACATTGTATCATCAGCACTTTTCAATATTGACCCAAATTCTGTTCATTAGCATTTATTTCTACACAAAATAATGGGTTCGCAATCACCAATCCATCAAGTAGCGCGTACTCAATATCATTTTACTTTAATAGAATAGAATTCATTTTTTGCTCGAATGTAAGTATTATACATATTTTTTACAATCTCTGGTGTCCTTATTCTACCAGTAAAATGGCGTGCAAATATTAATACTTATAGCTAAAATAATAAGAAACAAATTATCATCATTAAATGTCAAAGTATATATAGAAATTTTACAAACATATTTTATTATTGAGTCATTTCTCTTATTACTAACTACTATAAATCATCTAAATGGTCAGTTAAAAAATCATTTAATTTATAATAACATTTATTAATCAAAATTTTAAAAAGCTTCTTTTAATTGCTTCATAGGTAATTCTTTAGCTGATCTGGTAATTTATTATAAATGCATATAGCCATACAAAAGGCTTTTTCTTAAACATCAGGGAACACTTAGGAATATACAAACGATTTTGATGCCTTGTCTTTCGTGCAATAACATCAGAATGTTTTGGAAATAATGTTTGGTTTCTTTTACAAATACACAAATATCTTTGATGTATAAACATGTCAATGGTATATATTTAATTTTTTTGAACCAAGTTTACACGAATCCTACTCGTTAGTTTGCAAAGTGCTCTTATGCACCTTTTCTGAACTTTGAATGACCTCGTTGCCTCTACAGAATTCCCCCAAGTATAAGTAGTATTCATCATGTTTTTACTTATCTTTTCCAAATATATCAGTAACAATTTATCAGTTTTATTGTTTTATCAGTTCCTTCCCGAACACCATTGAACGCCAATACAATAATAGAAAATCTATTGTGTCTGACGCCTTAAGGCGTCAAAAGGTTAACCATGATGAGAAAACAATATTTATTGTTATTTTGTCAAAAGAGAGAGAGAATTTCGGCTATCGTTTTAAGCAATAGGGAATAATTGGTAAATCAAGGGAGGGTATTTCCATATTATTTATTTTCCTAGCTGTCAAGAAACACAAGGTATGCATATTTACATATATAGAGTGCACGCAGGCCTTCTTTCACTGCATAGCTTTGGGGAGTTTGGGCAGTAACCCACCACGCGGGCCTATAGCGCTGTCCA
Source organism: Leucinodes orbonalis (assembly GCA_019425675.1). Classification (NCBI taxonomy): domain Eukaryota; kingdom Metazoa; phylum Arthropoda; class Insecta; order Lepidoptera; family Crambidae; genus Leucinodes; species Leucinodes orbonalis. The sequence goes on from PQWD01004111.1 coordinate 128,328, forward strand.
AAACAATTCTTCGCAGGCGTGCGCAGGTTTTCTTACGATGTTTTCCTTTACCGAAAGAACATACTTACATATATATGATTTCGAAAGACATTGTCATTGGTATGTAATTCCGTTATTTTAAAATTAGTTTATTTTTAATTTTAAAAATATTACTAAATTTTGCATTCATTTTTAATTTTTCTTACATAACAAGCAAGACTGTCTTAAGCAAATTTAAGTTCAATTACTAAGTTAAAAAATAAAAAGAAGTACAAAAAAAAACATACCGCGTAACACTATTTCACGTGATTGTACACATGCGCCGATTGCTTCCAACCATTGCGCTGAGCGATCTTAAACTACCGGGAGACCTATACGTGGCGGGATTTGGAGTCCACACCAAATTATAAAACATAGGTACTTAATTTGAATGACATGTGTTTTAATAATACATACCTTCACTGAGGGCAGCCTCGTGAGATTTTTGCCAAATGCAACGCGCTGCTTTGCAAAGTCCATAGCTGTGTCTAAGGCAGCTTGGGCGATGCCTGAAATAAGATTGTCGCATCTTAAAATCGATCATTAAAAAAATTTACTCTCCATTTAGTGTAATGGTTGAGACGCTGGCTACTACACCATGGGTTCCGGGTCCCTTCCCCGGGCAGTACAAACATTTGTTTTCGTTCCGTGTAACCTCTGAAGGGGCTGGACAGATTTGGGCGGGAATTTTTTGGCAGGTAGCGGATGTAATAAGGAAAACTTAGGCTACTTTTACTTTGAAAAACCTCCTTATTTTGAAAACTAAAGTTATGTTGTTTAACGCGACGGCCGCGTGTCGCGTGATTTGCGCGCTTTAACGTGACTTTGACGACTCATTTGGTGTAGCGGTTGAGACGTCGACTACTACACAAAGGGTTCCAGGTTCGATCCCCGGGCAGTACAAACATTAGCGTGCATGAATGGTGCGGGTGTTTTCTATGTATAATATGTATGTATTTACAAAAAAAGTATATAAATATGTTTATCCGTTGTTAAGTATTCATAATACAGGCTTCACGCTTAACCTGGATCTAGATGGCGCTGTGTGACAGTATCTGTGGATATTTAATATATTTTATTTACGAAACGATTTTAGTGTATGTTTTACTGCGTCAGAATATTGTATACCACAGCTTATTATAAATATTTTCAAATTTAATCTTAAAATAAATTATTATTCAGTATGATATTATTTTTGTGCTCACCAACAGCGTGAGCTGCGATACCAATGCGCCCTTGGTCCAACTGTCCCATGGCTATCCGGAACCCCTCGCCCACCTCCCCGATGAGGTTCCCCTTTGGAACCCTCACCTCCTCCAGCCTTATGTCGCACGCAGTCACCGCCCTGTATGACACGCTTCAATACTTATTTACAGGTCCTATTCGCAGTATGAAAAGAGGGTGCTGTTACGGTGAAGGAAAACATCATGAGGAAACGTGCGCACGCCTAGGTTGTGCGTAAAGTTAGCCAATCCGCACGAGGCCCCCGTGGACGGCCTAAGGCCTGTACACCCTATACGGGTAGGCTCGTGCCCCTCGGTGGGGACGTATATGGGTTAGTGATGATGTTGACGATTTAGTAGCAAAAGAAAATTAGTTAAAGTAAGATACTAAAAGTGTCAAGTAATTTGACATTTAAGTTTAGATCTACATGATCCTAGTGTCTTCGGTTTGATTCGGTCTCGTATGGGGTCATTTTACTTTACTAGTTAAAAGGCACGCATGCGGCAGTAAAAAAATCTTAAAAATCTTAATCTTTTCGAATAATATCTTTAAAAATAACACATTCATATGGTTCAATTCATATTTACTAAAAGTATAAAAGTCACTAAACTTATTCATTTTTATATTAGAGTATACACAAATATTTGCAAGAAAATTAATTAGATAAATAAAACAAATCTTCGGACAGGAGAAACATTAGAATGCCTTGAAAGGGTTGTTTTATATGATACCAATCGAGGCCATAAAAGTCTAGTTATAGACGTAGTATGTCATTATTTAACCGCAGGCTAAATTCTTGGAATATTTTTGAAAAGGAGATATGGAGATTTAAAAAGGAAATATCCATACCTGACTCCTATCAGAGGCTCTTTCTTGCCTCGGAAGACTCCCTCAGCATCCATAGGTACTAGGAAACCTAAAACATTAAAGAATAAACATTTATTTAAGAACGTATTGCGAATGTAGTAACAAGTAATATAACATGGATTAGGTTACCGTTTTTTTTTTCGAACTGACTACTGCTGTTGTCCACTATGGCCTTCACAGCTTCTTTACACAACGAGCCTAAGGGCGTCCCCTTAGACTCGAACCTCGGCTTAGGGCGTTGCGGGGGGGGGGGGGGTTACTACTTGAATCCGTTTGATTGCAAGTTGAGAATCTATCGCTGTGTTTAAATTTATGATTGGTGATCGGAACGGTTTATAAATAAAAACGTAGTGGGTATGTAAAATTCATTTTGCCTACCTACATATATGACACAAGAATTTAATCAGATCTGATAACGACAATCAATACCAACATCTTACCAACAAACATGAATCATCACAACAAGTCCAGTGTTATCAATCAGAGATATAAAATGCCAAGCGATCCATTTATTTATGCTTATTGAATAAATACGAGTATATATTAAAAATACCTATAACAACTATTTTTCATCGTGAGGAAACCTGCGAACGCCCGCGAAGAGATTCAAAGGATGTGCGTGAAGTAGGCCAATCCGCACTGGGCCGCGTCAGTCCCCACTGAACGTGGGACTGACACGACGCGGTCTCCACTCCAGAACTCGTCTGCTCCAACGGCCATCGGTTCTGCGACATACGTGACCAGCCCACTGCCACTTCAACTTCCTGATCCGGCGGGCTTTGTCGGTAACTTTAGTTCTTAATGAAAATGATGAATGAATAAAACTCACAAGCTAGCCCCTTATGCCTGAGCTCAGGGTCGACTGTGGCGAAGACTACCATGGCTGAGCCTTCAATCGCTGACGAGACCCAACTCTTCTTGCCGTTCAGCACCCAATAGTCACCATCGGCTTTGGCTGTTGTCCTTATATTCGCCACGTCGCTGCCAGCATCTAAAATATTTAAAACATTCGTTGATTTCAAGAAAAATACACACAGCGCCATATGTTTCGTGTATACTTAATACTTATCCTATTAGATTTCTAAACTTTTATTTCAAAATTTTTAAGTGACACTTTCTCGAAATTTTTTTTGGGACCTTGTCTTTGTCGCCCCTAAAGGATGGCACCCGTGTGCATTGAACACTTTGCACATATGATAGCGGGGGCCCTGGATATGCATCGATGGCGTCCTTCTAGAGGTTGTGCAGGAATATATCTGAGCCAAACCATCCAACTTGGCCGGCATAACTTCGAGAGGGAGGAGGATTCAGTTGGGCTGGGCATTCGGTAAGCTACGTCATGTCCTAACATCAACGATTCCGCAATGCTTCAAGACGAAAGTCTTTGAGAGTACGTGACCTAGTATAGGTATGTTTAGGAAGTTAAGCGCTTACACATTTTGGACCACTGCAAATTTTACAGTTTGAAGCCCCTAGTAAATAAACACTAGAGCAGGCTTTAATTCAGCAGGGAACTTTTTTTTGACGGCCAGTTCGTTCACCTGATGGTAAATGATACGCCTAACCATGACAGATGCAGTGTTGAAGGAAATTAGTAATTGTAGTGATTATTCACCGTCAACACTACCCTGCGCCCGTCACTCGTGACGACAGATATTAAGTCTCTCATACCCATACCATATAGGGTAATATTATTACCAACAGTGCCCTCAACCCGAAACGCAGGTGTTCAAAACCCAACTATTTTACGGGACGATATCTGGCATTGCAGTGGTAACTACCTAGAAAACTCAGTACCGAGTCTACCACCTAGTAAAACGCCATAAACTTTATATAATAATTAACAAAAGTTACCAACCCGGTTCACTCAAAGCGAAACACCCGACAGCGCCTTTCGTGAAGTCCTTCAAGAACCTCTCCTTCTGTTCAGGCGTGCCCTTCTCGTTGACCAGATTCGCGTATAAGAAGTTGTGTATGGATACGATCATGCCGGTGCTGGCGCAGCCGCGGGACATCTCCTCAATGGCGACCGCCAGTGCGAGGTAGTCCAGCCCCAGACCTCCGTACTCTTCGTCCACGTTTGCCCCCATCAGTCCTAAGCTCGTCAGCTGTTTCAACTGCAAGAGACAAAAGAACATGATTATTTTCATCATTTTTATTTATTTAATTTGGGATAACAAACAGCTCACAATGAATCCTTAAAACTAATACTGAATACATTTGTGTTGTTTATTGTGAAGCCGTTATCCTCAGGTTATTTAAAAGTGGTACCTAATGCATTCTTAAACGGGGAATGTAATTATAATTTAGTGGGCATATAAGGTATTGAAAAAATGTTAAACAGTAGGTATTTAAACATCTAAAGATAAAAAAATACATCTAAATATATAGGTCTAATCCCGACACGTACCAATGTATTTTCGAATTTTCGAAAATACATGTACGTTATCCGACGCTCTTACGGTGAAGGAAAACATCGTGAGGAAACCTTCATGCAAGCCTGCAAGAGATTCGATGTTTGTGTGTGAAGTCGTCCAATCCGCACTGGGCCAGCGTGGACGATTAAGCCTAATCACCCTATACGGGTAGGCTCGTGCCCCTCGGTGGGGACGTTTAATGAGATGATGATATATGTCTAAGTTGAATTTAATGGCTTACACAAAACACGCGTAGCAATCATCAGCACATGGACGTATAAAAATACAATGTAAGCATGGTGGCCATTTTTAACCCTAAATTCCCATAGGACCTGCGTAGCGGGTTATTGCCCAATCTCCGCATAGCCATACTGTGTGGTAAGGCATGACCCATGGTAGGCGTGGTGAGTTTTAAAACGAAAAAAAATGTTATATTTAACTGTACATAAATTCAGGGACAAGTAAAAATTCATCATTAGTTGTTCTAGTTATGGCACAGAACAAAGTACAAAACAAAATAGTACAATGTGTTTAAAAAATTCCGTATCACTAAATATATTTAAAAGAATGGACTGTTTAAAAATACAGTTCAGGCACGCATTTTCAAAGCGCATCTGTAGATATATTCTAAGTACCAAACACATACATGTTGTTTCTGATATTTTTATTTTGTTACGATTATTCACACTTGAGACAATATTTCAAAATATCAGCCACTGTGTTTAAAATTTTAAAGTTAAAATTTAATTAAACGCGGGAATGTTGCCAGCCTTATGAGTACAACGTCACAGACTAGGGACCAAAATCTGGGGCACCTTTTTCACTATTTGTAGCTACTAATACTAGTGTTCATATCAAATATCAAATCCATTTATTTCAAATTAGGCTTACAAAAAGCACTTATGAACGTCAAAAAATATACAAAAATATAATAAAAACAATGAAAATAGTAAACTAAAAATATGAATTTTGATGCTTTGAAAAAAAGTGCTACAGTACTTTGGCATTTTTAGTAAGTTGTCTATTGATTGTTATTAACATATTGTAAAGGCATTACCTTAAGAATGATTAAGAATACGAATGATTTTATTTTCCTATCCCATAGATAAACAAATAACTACCTAACTAGATGCACGATCTCACTTAAAAAGTGTCCGCGCTAAATTCTGTATATCGCTTCAGTTGGGCAGAATTTTCATTCGTATTTACTAGCTTGCTACATGTCATGGTGACATAGTTGTAGTTTTGTACCCTTTTAATGATGCGTTGAGGTCAAAATTTTAATAAATATTGTTTGTATGTCATAAATTTAGCAATAAGTCAATGTATATGTCAAGCGGCTTGGTCATTTTTTAGTCAAGTTAGTTTATTGTTTACCTTAATCCTATTCTAAGGAACCCAGCAATCTAATCAACTGATATTTAGTATAAATTTAAACCTTTGTATATAAGTTTTAACATTACATCATAAAAAGAGATGTTGTTTTATATTTATCTGCCAAGGTTATCATAACTTATCAAAATTATTCTTGATAAATACTTTAGTGGCTTAGATTATGTTTGTCACATTTGATCTATCTCTGCTCTGTACTTGAATGTATTGTATTTAGAGATGATAGGTTTTATTTCCCTTTAAATTAACCCTTAGAAGAACTGTATTATGTATATTTTCATCAAGTTTAAACTACTACATCCAGGATGTCAATAACATCCTGGATGTAGTAGTTTTAATTACAAAAATTGACATTACATATTTGTAAAACATGTTAATCACTTTGATATAGTTCTTTAACTATATTGAACCTAATGCAAGCAAATAAGTGTATGGTACCATAGAAGGCAGCTTATTTGTTTTACTAATGTAAACCAGGCTGTTGTTAGCCATTAAACTGTAACTATTAGGCTCTCTTGTATCTCAGAACATACACATACTCCCCATGTAGGTATGTGATAAAACAGTTGTGTTAACCACTCAATCGATAACCACATGTAAACAATAGAGAATAGATTGAGTTTACACTCAGCTCTATTCAAGGGATTCAAGGGATTATTACAAAATGATAGCATGAAAGCTATCAATTAATAACTTAGACTAACCTTTGTGTAATAATAATAATAATTCTTTCAATAAAGGGTCTGAAGATGACTGAATTGATCCAAACATTTTGAAATTCATGTCCTATGACATTGTAAACATTTTGTGTAAGCTTTTAAAAATCTCTTCTTGGTGAAGAGATTTGAAATAATTCTAAAGTATAAATTGTAGTATATCCTAAACAAATATAGGATTTAATGCAAATACAATAGTAAATTGTTATATAAACACAATTGATAGCAATAACACACATAATATTCCATTATTATCATTCACATGATAAGAATGTTATTTGGAGATAATGCAAGAGTGAATTATTCAAATTTATCAAACACTATACAATAGGGATTTGCATGGGATTTATATTATCAGTTTACTACAAAAGTTTTACTTCTGTGAGCCTTGCTGGTTTCTTCTCATAAGACTACAGCAAACTGAACCAGAGGCAAATTATATTTGACATTCATGAGTGATCTTATTTTATGAATCTGAATTGTATAATAATTAATGTATAAATCAGTAAGTTTGTTGTGACTTTTTATTTAGCTTAGAGGAATTTATTCATATTAATTAGTTTTTATGTCCCTTACATTTTTAGGATACCATTATTGGTCATGCATAGCATAGGTGGAAAATCATAAGAAACAATAGATTAATCTATTGTCTACACATGTGCTACATTCCAGCAGATAAATAGGATCAGCAATGTGTTTGGGGACAGCAGTTATGGAAACATTTAGCAACACTACTACTCTCCTCACATTTAAGGGGGGGCTAGTGGTTAAAATTCAGCTGCACTCTCATTTTACCCTTAACCATTTATAAAACATTCACCAATTAAAGGTGCGGCGTAATGTTAAGTCCTGCCAAGAGTGAATATTGATTGATTGCATTTCAATGCATTTCAAAAAAAGAGATAAAGTAAAAGTATACTTAAGATATAATAAAAGTTTTTATGCCGCAAACCTGTTCAAATGGAAAGCGCCCTTGCAAGTCCACCGTGATGCATTTGGCTTTAACTGCTCATTGGTAAACTTCCTAGTCAATTCCTGGATATACTGTTGCTGCTCACTCAACTTATTAGAGAAGGCGCGACTATGGGCTCCAGCTATCTTTGCACTTTGCCACGACAATTCTTAAACAAAGGTTCACTAAAGTATTCAAGGTAAAATAAAAATATAGAAGCCTTTTTATAAAAATAATACTTACGGCATATTTTCGAAGACTTCATTATCGCACTTGATGCCATAGTAGTTGACTAAAACTGAATCGAAAGTGGCTTCAAACGTAACAAGCTGACATTCACACTGAAGATAATACACAAACTCACTGCTTGATAATGATAATGAACAAGGTCACACAAAACTGGATTTCGAATTTATTTTTGTTTGTTGTTTAAGCGTTTCAATAAGATTTACACTAAAAAATATTATGTTGCAAGACTAAAGGCAAACCCTAATCTTAAGTTTAAATAATTATTTTTTTATCAGTTGATCGTAAAATGTTTACCACCGCCACTTAATTACAAAACCTCTTTAAAATATTTTCTTTTCTTTGGAAAAAAATCAGTTTGTAATTTTACCTTATTACAACCAGTGAAGGTTTAAATTTGTAAATCTGTTTCACCTGCGCAGAGATGTGGAAAGTATGACAGATGACAGTTTACCACTTGACACTGACAGCTTGTAACTTTAATGCTGTTTCTAAACGTGATCAATGAACAGCATTATATTTTTCAGTCAGACATAGGCATGTCTGACTGAAAAATATTTCCCTGTCAAATACTTTCACTTTCAGAAAGATTTTCAGTATGATATAAAAATTACAGTTTCTACTTTACAAATTATTATCGTAATTCCAGAATTCCAGAACGACTATACGACATTGTCAATAATACACTGTCAAATATTTAATGTCAAAATATCATCAAAGTCAATACAATAGAATTCTTAATATATTTTATAAATATTTCAGTTCACAACCGCGTTTTCTTTTAGTCATATCTCGATCTCGATCACTTAAATAAAAGCCCTCATTTTTCTCCCCAGGCTATCGTTAAAGTGTATTGGAAATGTTTGAAACAGTAACCCACAAACTTTATTGGTGAACTGTATCCCTCAATTACTCATATTTATTAGACGCTAAAGGCCGAGACTATGACGTCGATTTTAGAACAGTACGAACAAGCGTCTCAGGGCAACCAGCGCGGGAAGCCCGCCTCTGAGCCGATGACTTCGTCCGGATACATAAACATTCAGGTGGACGATGGAGCCCCAATGTTTTCCAAACAAAAGATGAATTTCAACCCTTCGGACCTGATCACTCACGTAGCCGTCGCTAGTGACTACTTAGTCTTAGCGATGGCTAATGGGAAACTCTTCAGACTGGATCTAAAGAAGCCTGATCAACATGAAGGTATCTCTTTAATTATTAATGTGTTACATACCCAAATTTTTGTATTCTTTATGAAATAATTGTAAAATTCTGCTAAATATAGCAATCTTTTTTAGAATGTGTTTTTACATTTGATTGCCATCATTATTAATGGCTTGAGGATATAGTCTAAAATCCACTGCTGAACAAAGTGCTCACCAAAACTAGACTTAAATAAATCTTATAGAAATGAAGAAGATGATCTTTGCACAACCAGTCTTTAAATATGTCAAACATGTATTTTATTAAACAATCCATGAAGGTAGCACTGTCGTAGACAATAGATTTATGTATTGTAGGTTGTGAGTTTACACCTGTGTTACATACAACCACTAATTCATTTGTGATGCAAAGTAAAGAAGCAAATAACCCCTTATTCATACTGTTGTATCAATTGTGTTGAAATTTCAAAAGAATAATTTAGGTAGGTGCTAACAATGATGTTATAGAATTATCTGTTTTCAGAAATTGAATACACAAAATATTATCCCAATTCAAAACTGACTGCTATATTCCTGGATCCACTTGGTTTCCATCTTCTCTTGGCATTTGCTGCTAAAAACAAGGATGGCCATCCAGAACTTGTGTATCTCCATCGTAGAAGTTCAAAATTGAAGGCTGTAAGCAAATCGAGAAATTATGAAGTAACGGAGGTTGGGTGGAACTATGAGAACATCTCGGAGACCAGTACTGGACCAATTTTACTGGGAACATCCCAAGGTCATATACTGGAAACAGAGTTAGAAGCTGATAGTGACAGGATGTTCACAGCTAACCAGCAGTATTGGAGACAGGTATGGGAACTTAGTTAACCGCACACACATAGACAATAGATTCATGTATTGTTTGTTTTAAGTTTCCACCCATGCTACATACAACTGCTTAATAAAATTAATATACTAATTATAATCATCATTGTAGAGAAATACAGTGCATGCCATGAACTGACACATTTCCAATAATGATGATTGATAAAATGTGGTTCAAATTCATTTAACTTAACCACCTACTTAAACATTTTTTCTATTATAATTCCCAGTGTTAGCAAGGAAAATAAACACTAGTTATACAGGAACAAGAGTGTTTATTTGCTTTCATTTACTTAAATACTAATTTTGGATAAACATCTTTTTGTTACAAAAATAATCAGGTTAAATGATTTTGTAAGTATTTTAGACATAAGCAAGTTAAAATTGATGGGGGGAAGGATTATAGGTATGTAAGATTGTACAGTTGATGGAATGTGGGTATGTTATTTTAAATGTGTAACCTAAATTATGTTTAATTTCCTTACAAGCTGCCTAATTACTTGCCCCTATATGGAAGCAGGGAAATAGATGGACTGGTAATACATTTATTATTAGATTTTGCTTGTGTGATACCATTCATATTAGATACATATTGTGTATTGCATATCAAAGGAGAGAAAGCTTTATGTCTGTTGTAATAGGAAGGAATTTAAAACAACTCTATTTAACCATTTGAGGAAAATGAATTTCATTTTGCCACATGACTCCACAACTTATCAGTTTTATAGGTCATTGTATGTGTATGTAGTAAACATATTATAATTGTTTACAGATCTCGCCAAACTTTATGGCCACTCTGTCAATATAGTCCAAAAGCTTACTGCGCAGGTATAGTCAAGTACAAATGTATGAATTTTGTAAACTGCGCATCTTGTGCGAAGTTCGGAGCGGCCAAAAAGTTTGGCGAGACCTATAGTTATGTAAATAAAAAAGGTTATATAAAAAATACATAATTGAGTTTGCAAATGTATTTTGTTGTTATTCTTGCTTAAATCTAAAGCTTGTTTTTTTTATAATTGGTTGATTAATATTGTTAAATTTGACAGATTTTCGACATTGGCCATGGCACAGATATGCCAATCACAGGCATTCAGTTTCACCGGGTGGATGCTGCACAGACGTCACACAAGTTTTTTATATTCATCACAACACCAACAAGACTGTACCAATTTATTGGCAATGCACTGTATTCGGATGGCAAGTTGTCCCTGCAATCAATATTTTACCCTTACCTCACGACGCCGGAAACTGGATTTCAAGAAATACCCTCATCATTAAAATACTCTAAATTGCAATTCTATTTTGATAAAAGCAATGTTCCAAAAATGTTTGCATGGCTAACAGAACCGGGGGTATTCTATGGACAGGCAAGTATATTGGAATAATTTAAAGCATAGATGATTAATTGAACATTTAAGTATTAATATTTTTTTAATTTTTAGCTGGATCCTACCTCTCAACAAAATTCCAATACTCTTTTTACACAAGGTGAACTTATAAACTATCCTCAAGAACCTGATACCAAAGAAGAAGCCCTCTGTCGTTTGTATTGACAGAATTCCATGTGCTTTTGATGTACTCTGGAAAAGTCAAAGCACTGTCTCTGCTAAACCATGAATTGGTTTATGAAGATACTTTTGCAGCCACACATGGCAAATTAAAGAATATTATAAAGGATCCAAAACGAAGAACCATATGGGCAGTCACCGACAAAGCTGTTTTTAGATACAAAGTAGTAAGAGAGGAAAGGAATGTGTGGAGAATTTACACTGATAGAGAGCAATTCGATTTGGCCAAAGAATATTGTCAACACAATCCAGCTTTTGTCGACGTAATCAACGTGAAACACGCGGAGCTTTTGTTCTCCAAAGGCAAATACGAAGAGAGTGCTCGAATTTTCGCGGATACCCAAAGCAGTTTTGAAACGGTCTGCCTGAAGTTTCTAGAGAAAGAGCAGATTAATGCATTAAAAGTTTACCTGAATAAGCGATTGGAGGCTTTAGAGGAGGACGACCAAACGCTGATACCAATGGTCGTTATTTGGATGACGGAGTTGTACCTGTCACAGTTGGGTCTTCTCAGACGCACTGGTTTAGAAGACTCAGACGAGTACAGAAAAATACAGGGTGATTTCGATTTGTTTCTGCTCCAGCCCAAAGTGGAGAAGTGTATGCAGCACGTGAAGTCTGTCATATACGATCTGATGTCGTCACACGGCGACAAACAGAACCTGATCAAGCTGACGCTCAGCAACGGGGATTTACGAGAATGTTGTGGCTCAGCATATTTACAAGAAATCGTATTTGGAAGCGTTGAGCATGCTGCAGACTTTGAAGAAGCCGGAGTTGTTCTACCATTTCGCGCCCGTGTTGATGGAGGAGACTCCGAAGCATACAGTGAACGCTTTGATCGCACAAGGGCCGCGATTGAGTCCCTTGAAACTGCTACCGGCTTTCTTGTCATGCGAAAGTGACGAATTGCATGTGTCAGAGATAATCAGATATCTAGAGTTTATGCATCAGAACTTCAACGTTAAAGACCGTGCGATACATAATTATCTGCTGATGCTGTATGTAGAACATGATCATGCGTCGTTGATGCGCTATTTGGACCGACAGGGACAAGACGTCACTTTGGTTAATTATGACGTCCATTATGCCCTGAGGTAAGATAAATACTTTGACCTGTATTGAGAGGAACCAGTTTATGTGTCATTAAATTTAGAAACGCTTGGTTATAAAAAAATGCGTCTTTTCTTATACGGGCTTGAGGCCCGCGATATAATAATAATAGCCATCAATTAAAGCTTGAAAAATACATTTGTACAAAGCTTTTTCTTACAACTGCCTCAAAAGTCATGTGTTTGAGTTATGATCCAATAACTATATGTTATCGTGGATTTTGAAAATACATCGACACATATTTTTAATTTTCGTCTTTTTTTTGTAAAGAATATTGAACAAGATTTGCTAATAAATCGCATGGAAAAAATACTATTTCTCCACCATTTATCACAGACCAATAAATACATTGTTGATAGAGAGTGTCAACAATTACTGGAAAACTTAGAATATTTTTTACCCAAAAACTTAATAACATCCTTTTTATAATTTGCGAATACCAATCAATAGCTTAGACATAACTTGTACTTCAAATTGTAATTCAACAAACTGTATTAGTGCTGTTGTTTTCCGAATAAAATAAAATAAACTTACTAAACAGGCTATGCCGCGAGAAGAACTTGTCGCAGGCGTGTGTCAAGCTGTCCGCATTACTGGGCCTGTGGGAAGCTGCCGTGGAGCTGGCACTACAAGTGGAACTGCCGCTGGCGAAGTCGATCGCCGACATGCCCGAGGAGCCGGAGATGCAGCGCCAGATGTGGCTCAATATTGGTACGGCGGTATTTATCATCTATTGTTTCGTACGACCCATGTGGTGTAATGGTTGAGACGTCGGCTCTTACACCAAGTGTTCCGGGTGCGATTTTCGGGCAGTATAAACATAATGTGTGCTTGAACTTGACTGTGTATTGTATACAAAAAAGTATATAAAAGTATGTTTATGCGTTGTTTTGTGTCTATATTACAGGCTAATGCTTAGTTTGGGGCTAGATGGCACTGTGTGATTATCAGTGGATATTTATTTATTTATGTTTTAAGGAGTTCGTATAGTACGTATGCTTTCGCGACTCGCACACGTTGAATTTAAACTTATTTTGATGGATTAATTGTTCCATTGTAAGACCGACCTCGCCCACACAGCATAAAAACGGGTGTGGCCACAAGCCACCAAACGAGTCCAATCAGGTATGTAAGTAATACTTAGGCCCGTATTCGAGAATGAGACTCAACACTGATCTTTAATTAAATTAAGTTAGAAAGGGATGGCGCCATTTATCGTATAGATAAAAAAAAACAGTAAAACACAATCATACAGCAAATTGTGGTCAAAGCTTCCTTTTAAGCAAAAAGTTTGCTTGTATTAGAAAACTCCGCTCTTTTTATAACAGTATTACATAAACGTTTAAATTTCACTTAATTTTATAAATATATTTTTATTTTAACAAATGCTTTTGTACACACACGTGTACGAGTTGAGATACATAAAAGTGACATTGTGTGTGTATGTGTGTGTGTGCGTGTAAGAGTAGTGTGAAAAGTGAATGTAAAGAGTAAATGAAGTAAAAAAGAATAAACGATTAGTGTTCTTGTGAATAAAGTAAAGTTTTGATGGGTTTATTTTAAATAGTGATTTATTATGCATTCCAGGTCTTCGTAACTGTTTTCAACCAATTGATAAGGGCCATTTTAGCTTCAGAATATGGTAGGAAGTAAATGTTTATTTGTTGATTGATTTTGATAGAGCACTATCCCTTACCAACTTTATTCAAGCAAAGATCAACGCCTGAGTCTCATTCCACATACAGCTCTTAGAGTAGTAGTATACTTATGAGAATCTGCGTTCGCCACTTGTCCTGTGAAGCGGTAACAGCGAAAATTCATTACGAAAAAAACCTTCGAGGCTTAGATATACTAACTAGACGCACAACCATGACGAAATATCAATCCAAAAATGTCCGAGCCGCTTGACACATATATTGTTATAGTTATCACATAAAAATGCATATTCTGCGCAACTGACGCGATAGGCAGACTTTTGCCGCGAACACATTTTGAGTGAGAGTGTCTAGTTAGTTTATCTGAGACCCGTGACCAACTATATACTATTTTTAGTTACAGAACCGCCACGTCATCTAGACCTTGATCATCTGATTCCTTTTAACCCGGCGTCATTGTGGTAGGAAACAGTTACATGGACGTTGAGGTGGGTCAATTTTACCCATATATTTAATACATGGTATTTCTATAGTTTATAAGTAAATTTATAAACTGTGTTATTATATCAGTAAGAGGGTATTCTGGTTGTGATAATGCAAACGAAAAATTATAATTTAGTAATGCTTTATTAAGTTCCATCTACTTTTATATTACTTACCAAAAGGTCTTCTTCTATTGTGAAATTATTGCTAAAATAAATCATTTTTCTTTCTTTTTCAAAGGGTAAAAAATTAAGATCTCTTACGTTTTCATAAAATTCCTATAGAAATAACGTAACTTTCGGTTATTTTTGACACTTTAACCCGCATAGCTCGCAGCGCAGTTGCTATCGAATGATTCTCTTCGAAAACATTTAGAGCATAGTATTGGTGACAGCTACTGAGCAGAAGAGCAACGTCTCGCGCGTACTTTAAAAAATATTAGAAATTCTAAACTAAGCGGGTCATTTTGACCCAACCTCAATGACGCCGGGTTAAATCTAATATTTATGTGGTTACCCTGTATTTGTTTTTAATTTGGTAGCTATACGTTGACATAACATAATGATTGAGTTACTTGCAATTATTAACGATCATATTTCCTTACAGCGGAGCACGTTATCACGAAGAACCAAGACTTGCAGGAAGCCATGAGCTTCTTGAAAGAGTGCCCGCTGATCAAGATTGAAGATATCCTGCCGTTCTTTAGCGATGTCGTCACAATAGATCACTTTAGGGAGCCTATATGCCAGTCTTTGGAGGTACTTATATATTTTTTTACAAAAATAAGAAACTAGCAGCAGATATTTTTACCGTTGTATATGGTTGGCTGTGTGAACTCCGTTCCAAATTTTATTATAATTGATTCAGCCGTGTTTGTTACTTTTATAGAATCGATATGTGAGATATAATAAACACTCACAAACTTGCCTTTATAATATTAGTGTCATCAAAAAAGAAGTGATATACAATGTGTGATTCACATTGTCAATTGAATAATAGCACATATAATATAATCTTTAGGGAGCCTATATGCTAGTCTTTGGTGGTACTTATATATTTTTTCCCCAAAATAATAAGCTCTGCCCGCGGTGTCACCAGCGGTATATCGGCAGCAGATGTTTTTAACGTAGTAAAACCTAGCATATGGCTGCGTGCGAACTCCATACCAAATTTTATTTTAATCGATTCAGCCGTGTTTGATTAGTGTCATTAAAAAAGAAGTGATCTATGTGTGATTCACATTGTAAATTGAAAAATAACACAGATAATATAATCTATAATAAGAAAATAGACTTTAGCAAATAAAGGCAGTACCAAAAGTATAAGTTTTTACTTTAATAACCCTCTTCAATGCTGCTTAACTTAGCTTACCTCTACACTCATGTAAGAGATAAGGTAAATTACATTGCATTCATTTCATTGTTTTTATATTACAGGAATACAATAACCAAATAGAAGAATTAAAAGCGGAAATGGAGGAAGCTACGCGATCTGCTGAATATGTAAGTGGATTTAAAAAACAAATTAGCTTTTTCCTTATGTACGATATTTATTAAGTTGTAATATAGTATTTATGTTATCTGTGGTTGTAATAAGAAACATTAAAAAAGTACTGGCAGCGGTGGGATTCGAACCCACGCCTCCGAAGAGACTGGTGCCTTAAACCAGCGCCTTAGACCGCTCGGCCACGCTACCACTTGCGGGTTAAGACCAAATAGTCTAAGATGTATGTGGCGTGTTTGTATTCACGTGATCTCATATTAATCAATGTATTTTTATCTTTATGTAAGTTTAGAGCGTCGGTGGCCCAATAGTGTGGACTGTTGCCTTCCGATTTGGAGGGTGCAGGTTCAAATCTCGCCACGTACCAATGTGTTTTCGAAATTATATGTCCGTTATTCGATGCTCTTACGGAGTAGGAATACATCGTGAGGAAACCTGCGCACGCCTGCGAAGGGAAGGGAGGGTGTGAAGTCGGCACACACACTGGGCCCGTGTGGACGGCTAAGGCCTTAAACACCCGATACGGGTAGGCTCGAGCCCCTCGGTGGGGACGTTTAATGATGATGAAGATATTTTTTATAGTAAGTATACTATTGAACAATCGCAAAGTGTTTCACATGATTTTTAAGGTTTCAAAATATTCGATTGTATCAATAGATTATCCCCATATTTGGGGAATATACCTACTTCAAATCGCTAGTAGGTTCTTATTTAAAAAATATGCGAATATTCACCAAATCACCTGTATTTATTTGTGCGATATTTTTCGTATAATGCGACATTATGTTAAGTACTGTTTTGTCGCGTTTCCAGGTGCGTTCCGAGATCCAGTCGTTCCGCAATCGGAGTGCGCTGGTGTTGGTCACCGACATGTGTTGTCTGTGCGACATTGCGCTGTTGTTGCGCCCCTTCTACCTGTTCCCTTGCGGACACAAGTTCCATAGCGACTGTCTGCTGGCAGAGGTCCAGCCGTTGTTAGGTTAGTACCTTTTTCAAAGCATCAAAACTCATATTTTTAGTTTAGTATTTTAATCGTTTTTTATTATATTTTTTGACGTTCATAAGTGCTTTTTGTAAGCCTAATTTGAAATAAATGTTTTTGACTTGAGTTTGACTTAGATAAACAAACTAGATGCACAATTACGAAGAAATATCAACCGAAAAATTACCGAGCCGCTTGACACATACGTTGACTTATTGTTGTATTTATGAGATAAAGTTGTTTATTGAAATGTTGACCATAAGGAGTCATTAAAAGGGTTCAAAACCAAAAGCACGAGCATACTATTGTCGCTTACACATGTAACGAGTGTCGTGAGATGTTGATCAACACAGCGACTTAATTTTTTTTTCCGATCTGTCATAACGCATTCAATTCCTCGGTAGTTGGAAGGTTTAAGATGTAATTAATTTTAAAAGCATTCAGATTATTTTTCCCCGACTGTCTACATCCCAATTATGTTAAATTAAAACATATAAGCACTCGAGTTTGAAGACCCATGTGGTGTAATGGTCGCCCAAACGTTCCGGGTTAGATCCCCGTGCAGTACAAACATTTGTCTGCATGAACATGTCTGTTTGTAATGTTCTGGGTGTTTCTATGTATAATATGTATGTATTTACAAAAAAAAGAGTATGTTTTTCAATTGTCTAGTACCCTAACTACAAGCTCCTGGCTTAATATGGGGCTAGATGGCGCTGTGTGATTATAGTTTACCATATTTCTTCCACAGATCCTGCCAGTCGTACAAAGCTGGCGGACCTTCAACGACAGCTGTCAGTGCTGTCGGGCATCGAGTTATCGGCGGTAACAGCTCGTGGTCTGCCGCTGAGAGACGTACTACGGTCCGAAGTGGACGACTTGGTGGCCGGCGAGTGCGTATACTGCGGCGATCATATGGTGCGCGCCATCGACCGCCCTTTCATAGCGGACGAGGATTGGGACCGCGTCGCCAAGGACTGGGAGTGACGTCATACTAGCAGAGAAATCGAAAGTGACAAAACTGACGTTATATCATCAAAGAAATCTTAAGTGACGTAATATAAGCGGAGAAGTTCCAAGGTGAAACAGGAGTGTTATGCACTTTGGTGTTTTGGGATGAAGGCACTGTAGCTAGTAAATTACCGGGTATAACAGACCTAACATCTGTATCTCTGGTGTTGGGCGCAATATGGCAGTCATGGAAAATAATAACTGTCTCTCAGTTGTTGGTCAGGCGTATACCTTACCACCAGGTGAGCGTTTTGACCGTCCTGTACATAATAACATTAAGGCTCGTGCCCCTCAGTGGAGTTGTTAATGTGCTGGTTATTTATTATGATGATAGTAGTAGGTTAGGTACCTACCTAGGAGGGTAGGTAGCTTCTATTTTATAAACATGCAATTTATAGTAAAACAGCATTCTGTAGTTTTTATTTGGAGCAAATTTGTACTGAGATACTAATAAAGATGAGTAAATAACCTATTGTATTGTATTATAAATTAAAATCGCTTCTGTGATATTATATTGGATTTTTAATTTTGTAAATTGTCATCGATTTGCTAATATATTACAAGCCTTTTTAATAAGTGAGTTTAAAGAATATATTATGTAAATAATTGTACCGAATTGATTAAATAAACTATCTACCAAATGTAATTTATTACTTTTATGAATTTATTATAAATTGTAATCACAGTTAAACGTAAACAAAAAAATTTCGGTGTCTCATTCATTTCAGGAAAATCAAAGGTATTTTAAATAATAAGAGTACATTTGTGGACTCAATATTTATTATGAAAATTTTGTTATCAAATAATGATAAACAATAAATTAAATTAAATATTAGGATTTAAATAAGAGGAGACCATTTAAAATCCTTAAGGACAACAAATTCCTTTACACATTTTGTTTTAAAATTAATAACGTAACTTGTACAAACATAAACACTAACATGTCAACGCCTGTGTTATTTATGCACAAATGATCAACATGAAGAGTAAGGAAGGCAGATATATTCAAGCCTCGTGCGTCGGATATAACGTATCTACATCGAGTAATTCTCTAAGGCAAAGCTAAATTATTGACTAGCAGCACCATCCACCTCCATAGTTTGCGAATTTGTTTTGTCACCCTTATCATCTACTTGCATTGCATCTTTTTTCTCCGCAGTTTCTTCCTTATTGCTATCTTTAACATCTTTTTCCTTGTTATCCTTACTTTTATCGCGTTTCTTGGTATTTTTACTGCCCTTCTTGGGTGTTTTTTTATCTAATTGTTGGTCCTTGTCGGCAACCGCCTCAGGAGCTTTGTCCTCTGGCCGCGTGTCTGCCGCCTGAGGCTCTGCGGGTTTCTCTTCCGCAGGCGCCACTTCATTGTTCTGTGGCTGCTCTTTGTTTTCTTGTGACTCGCTGGTTGCTGCTCTACTTGAGGTTCAATGTTCGCCTCACTTTTCATTTCGACCTCCCCGTTCTCTGCGTTTTTTTCCGCATTCTCGGCATTCTCTTTCATCTCGACGTCCTGCGGCTGCGACGCGTTGCTACCTTTATCAGCTTTGGCTTCTAACACGGCTATACATTTCTGTATGCATTTAATGGCTTCCTTTCTAGCTTGTCTAATGTTCTCCTTGCCGTCCGTTTCAATATTGTCTAGCTTAATGAGATTCCTTGTGAGCATCTCATCTAAGAATAAATATCTCTTGTCTTTTTTGGTACCGGTGAAGTTTTCTACTTCGGACATAAGGTTCAGAACGTCAGTTTGGATGCTCAGAATTTGTGTGATTGGGTCATTAGAGGGGGGAGTTGCTGGCTTTGGTTGAGGAGGAGTTTTTGTTTGGGTGGGGCCTGTTGTTGTTGCTGCTGCTGTTGGTGTTGTTGTTGATGTTGTTGTTGTTGAGGGCGCTGATTCGCTCGCGGTTGTGGTTCAGGCCGCGGGGTTCCATGCTCGTGCTGCACCGGCACCTTAACGAAATGCTCTTCAGGGTGCATCTGCGGTTTGGGTGACTGTGACCTTTGCGGCGAAGCACCTCGGGCAAAAGCGGCCTGTGGATACACTTTTTGCTGTACAAACGGCTGCGGGCCCTGTCTGAATCCTTTGTTGAAGGGTGTGCCGAAAGACCTCGAGAAATTCGGGGGAGCATGGAAGGCTGGGCCGTCATCGAAATACTGTTCGCGCTCCACGTGCGGCTGGGGCTGCGGCGGCGGGACGTACGCCGGCTTCGACTCGCCATAATGAGGTCCGTGGTCTACAGACTTGTTTATCACTGGCTCGTCTCTGCCCTCTACAAATATGGGTATGTGACGGACGTTGGACGTTTGGTGCGGTTGCTCCGGATGCGGAGGCAGGTGTTGCTCCTGGTGGTTCTGTGCGTTCATTTTGCTGGCTGTTTGATTCTGTGAGCGGCCGTCGGGGGGTGCGGACATAGACCTTTGGTTTCTCTCTTCTGCATCAACCACGCCGGGGTCTGCGGGACTCTTCTGGCCGAGGTCGACTGTGTTCCTTAGCCCGTATTGGGGCAGGTGCGTCTGGGGAGGCTGTTCTGGCTGGGGTTGTGCGTGTTCCGTCTGGGTGGAGGTAGTACTGTGCGCCGGTGCTGTAGGAGGCGGGGGCTGACTACGCTCGGGCTCCTCGCGACCGCTGAACCTGCGGTTCCAATGGGTCGGGAAGTGATCTCTGAACTCTGGCGGTATGTCGTCGAACGGGAACCTGTTGAAGCCGCTGAAGTTTTCACCAAAATCTGCAACGAGGAAACGTTTGTTTACACAACCTGCAAATGGTGAATGAGCTCTGTTAGTATTGTTAGTGTGAGATTTCACATTTCAAATAATACTAAAAGAAACTCATTTTATTTAGTGACTTCGCACTTTAAGGAATATTATAGAAAACTCGTATAATTACATGCTTAAATTTGTCAGTGAACGAAGTGGCATAATTAAGGAGATAATATTCAACCTTGAGTAGGAGTGAAACATGCAAATACAATTTGTACGCCGATAAACGAATGATTGTTTTTTTTTCATGGCCAAATTCTTTGTTTCCTCGTCACATCTGAATGTCTCTCCATAACGTATGTTTGAGTGATTCGTCCAAATTGCTGTCACGAGCTAGATTTCTGACCAATATGTATATATTCAGTGGCGTGCAAAGAGATTATGAGTAGGAAATGCAAAGTGAGAGACACTTATCGAAAAACAATAATTTTTCATTTTTGTCAAATAAGTGCTGTCGTTGACAGCAGATCGCCTATGGTTTCAAATATGAAGAGAAAAATGGGCGAATAAGTATGAATCATGTGTTGGCGATTTTCCGGGTTATCTGGGACGCACAGGGTATGCACTGCTTTTTTGCATATATGGAGTACACGCCACTGTATATATAATTGTACGGAGTGTTTGTCCTTACCGTCTGTAGGATCTTGGCTGGAGGGCCGTCGTTTCCTCGCCCAGGTGGCGGGCCGCTGGCGCAGGCGCGCCGCTATGTCCGGGTGGCGAGCCGCGAGCTCGCTCCACGCGCCCGAGCCCTCGTCCTCATCAAACGGGAATCCGCGCTGCAACAATATACATGTGACATCAGCAAAGGTATTTCCGCAATCGGTGACAGTTGACAGAATTGGTCGAATAAATTACCCTAAACCGAAGAGCGTGTATGAGAGTTCATTATGAAAGTGGACAAAGCGAAACAAGTACGTGTGGATCGTAAGAAGTGGTCTCTGTTAAATTCACTTCTTGCTCCTCTTTCTCGTAGGGATAGGCTACGGGAAAGAGGAGCGGGCTTGATCATACATGATAATATTTACATATAAATATTCGGACTAGTTCATGCTGCCACATTTCATCATAGTATTTCGAGATAAAATTCGTAAAATCATCCATAACACCTTGACTTCAAGACATCACAGTACGCTTTTGTTGAAACTATTTACCGGGCACAATCCATGGAATCAGTTACCGACTGAAAAATTCCCCGAGCAATATGACCTGGTGCCTTTCAAGCGCGTATTCCAATTTAAAAGACCGGCAAATAATTTCTATGCCCCGTGATATTGCAAGTGTAGATGGACGAGGGTGTCATTTACCATCACATGAGCCTTTCGCTCGTTTGCCTCTGATTACATAAAAAGTGACGTATCGTCAACACCGTCCCTCTAATGATACATGGATAATACCAAGTCAACGTGTCAACAGTGTCTGAGGTCATTTTGATATTGAATGAGTATTTCATTGCAATTGCATTCAAATACCTATGTATTAGGTTAGGACAGACGGCTTCTTTGATATATAGATTTTATTTTCCAATACTACTATAAAATGGTTATACTCATCATACTCCCTTTAGGTTTTAGTACCTACTATACTTTAGTTATATCAATTTACAACAAGGCACTTAAGAATAGCATGGTAAAGGGTTTATTGAACTTATATTATCGTCCTGAGTAAGTTAATGTATTCATACAAAACTAAGTCATCATGACTAAAATTTGCCAAAATTTCATCATCAGCCTATCGTCCCACTGCAGAAAACAAGTCATTTAGGACATATTTTTAACACTTAAAAAGTGTCATCCGCGTTCGGAAGCGCATACAAATTGCATCGTTTTCTCCGTGCGCTTCAGACGCGGATGTGGACCCCGCGTGCGTACGCACTCCGCATCGCCTTTTACGGCAAGGACGCGGCCGGCGACCTCACTGTCGCGACTTTCGTGTTCCGGCGCCAATAAACATGCAATAATTATTGAAATTATCGCAAAACTCACTTTAAACGAGACTCGTTTGTGTTTCTGTCGCAGGGATAAAAACAAGAGATTTGATCAAATCCCGAAGGATGTTCAAATAACAACAGCACAACAAAGCAACCTTTAATAGCAAAATTAATTTCTTGGCCTAAAAATAAATCTTTTATGTAACAGCAGTTTTTTTTTAATTTATATTCATTATTTCAGGTATTTGTTCAAATATCTGGATTTAGGGGAAATGATAAAAATTACTGAGGTTGTTATTCTAACATATTCAGTGATTTGACGAAATCGTTTAGGGATTTGGTCAAATCCATGTTTTTACAATATCCCTGCGACTTATGGCAACTGGCGAATCGAAATATGGAAACAACTTACATTACTGTATTGACGACACTAAGCACTGAATACAAATACAATGAACCGTGTGGAAACTAGTAATAAATACAAGCGATCAGGTAAATAATGATCAACACGTTAACGATGCATGACGACTGCATTATGCACTAAACGTCGCAGCTGTACTTGATTTGTATTTTATTTATTGATGACAAAATTCATTCTGAGAATTCATATGTACTGCTGCATTTATAACAAGCGTGGGCGCAAGTTTTTGTCCGAGTTGAAGTCGACTCAATCAACAGAGTAGGTATCTAATCAACATGAATTGTCAAAATATTTTTGAAATATTTTAATTTCTAAATACAGTACCTATACCTTAATAATGCGCTGGTAAAAACAAACATCAGCATTATAAACATATTTATGTAAACACGAACAACACGTGATCCCGTATTTGTGAAAAACATTCAAGATCTACGAAAACCGGACGCAAATTAATCTCAGTCTAGCTAAATGGCATCGAAATAAATGCGGCGACAGACCGTAATTTTTTGAGTTACATAAACGACACGAGTACCTAATGTATTTAAGGGGTGACATCACCGCGTATAGGTGGGCAGTGATGAACAAAAAGCGATCGCAAACCGTTGCGTCACCCGAACGCGAATCGAAAGAGGACGATTGTTGGTAAAGCGTGACATTAACAATAATACAACAGGTGGCACGTGTGCGAAATCGTGACTTACACGTTATAAAAATTCAACAGCCAAGCTGCAATTTAAGAGATATCCTTGTTTTCTAGGCGAGCTTTGGCTTCAACTATCGACACTATCTCACTGCGTTGAGTTGCGTTTCAAAGCTTTTATTTCTAGCCAACACAAACCGTATCGTTCCAATGACGTCACCATACCTGTGTCAATGACCCTACTTTATTATATATCGAATATATATATATATATATATATATATAATTTGAGTGTGAGTAGGATAGTCGGATCTTCAGCAGATGGTAGATATTGATATGCGACAATCGTTCTACGGACATTTGCGTAGGCAACCCGTTACTACCATATCAAGATTGACCCACTGATTAATTCACAGGAAGTTCCGCATTAGTGTCCACGTCACAGATGTGCACAATTTAATTATACAACAAAATGGAGAAGTCATCAAAACGGTCGAGATAGATTTTCAGCTAAGCCATATTAGCAGTAAATCAATGCGTAGGTGTCACATGACACACACCTTATGAACACCTTTAACTCCGTTTAAGTATACGATGTATATTTCGCCTTCTAAGATAAATAGTGGGGTGACATCAGCGGTAAACTTAGCACCAATGTTTACGATTCGCGGATATACATAAAGATAATGCCAGGTGACCGTGAACTTGGGTAAAAAAAAACTTCATAGAAGACAGCATTTGAATTTAATGACCATAAATGGCTAAATAAACTTGGTCCACAAAAAATATTTAGGGAACTAATAATATAAGAAGTTGCATGAAGATAAAATATATGAATTATTTACTACTAATGCTGTTTTGAAAAGATGTATCTACAAAGACAATAATTTAGAGTCAATCGATAACTAAATGTCCAGAAACAGAAATGGAGATTTCAAATCTACAGAGATCTTCAACCGTAAGAACATCCCGCATGTTCAAAGAGTCATTCAAAACAAAAATAGAACTCACAAGAGTTCCGCAAAGGTACCGTCAGTGTATTTAGAACGGTATGCACTTAGGAGTTAAAACAGACCGCATAACGGGAGGTAATGATATGAGTATCATTAGAAACAACCCAGGCGTACGATAGCGAATTCGTTTATCGTCCAAGCGAGCCAAATAAATGCGAGAGAGTAACGTACTATTTTAGAATGTGTGTTACACTGAATGGTGCTGTTCATGTCATTTTATTACATCATTTAGAAATAGATAAACAAAACTTTCAGAATGTTGACAGAGTTATCTACTATTCGCAAGTCCTATAAACAATCTATCTAGGTTCAACATGTTCAGGGTATCTTGTGAGTAAAACGATGTCCTACCGATATCCTCTCTTAGTACCGAGGTTAACTATTGAACGTTCCGTATCAAAGTTAGCAAACAAGCAGACAGTTTTATCTCGTCTGATGGTGTTTGCTGTCCCTTTTAGGACACCAGTGATCTAGAAAAAGGCTCACAGTGCGTTCACTTATCTACTATTCACGCAAACATTTACAATCATTCCCTGATATTCTAGTGTAATTGTTGAAGAAATTATATGCTTTAATTACAGTTAAAAGGATATTCTAATAATCTTATAATATCGCAAAATTTTTGTAACTCCCAATTTTTTACAACATTTTAAACGTCATTAACCCTTAACGTTCGAATAATCTTTATAAAAATTAAAAGATTCATGGACAAATTCGCCGCTTCAACAATTATTTTTGTATGCTACAACCGAAGGCAAAATATTTGATACCTAGTCACGGAGACGAAGATCTTTAACAAAAAACGTTTCATTATTAACAGTCTAGTCCACGTTCAAGTATGATGAGTTCAATAGTCTTTCTCCATATTATATTTTAACTATAATTTACTTTTTGCTGGACTTACTCCTATAAATGGTATTTCGGCAAAGAGCCGCGAGCGACTCAATGACTCACGCAGCCCGAACGCGTGTGACGTAGCAAACTGTTTACAATTTGCGAATGCGAAATGTTTACAGTGTCGTTTGTAAATGTACAAGCAGGCACAAAATGGAATAACCACATTTATAATTTTATTTGGTGACATTACTAAACTAGAAAGAAAACTAAGAAAGTGGTCAAGAGCGATAATCATTTTGTACGAAATACTCCATTATTTAAATTACCAGAATTTTCAATCGTGTATTTCGTTAGCCAATTAAATCGTCTGGTATCCTGATGATAAGGTCCTACTCGTCCTGTTATATAACTTGATTGTGTGTTTTTTAGTAAATTAAAGCGAAATAATAATACTTGAACAAGATGAGACAATTAAAAGAATAATAAAAACAAAACAATGTTGAAAGGAGGTTGCTGACACAAGTGTCCTGACCAAAATTCTGATGATTCACAAGATATAAATACAAGCCACGTTCCTCAGTGGGTAAATATAAACAATAAGGGTAACGTTGTCAACCTCGACTTGACCATGCCGCTACCTGGCCTTTTTCCAAATGTGTACATGGCAATATTTTTATCGCAAATAATTCCATAATCCAAAGCGCTAATTTTAGACAGAACATAAATTTAACGGGTCCAATTAAAGTTATAAATTTCTAAAATTACACCTAAATATCGTATCCTGAAGCATTTAAATAGTACTGCGATGAAAAGAGAACCAATTTCTCTTCATAAATTCAAGGTATTGCCCAGGTTAGGACAATTTATCGCAAATAATTCCATAATCCAAAGCGCTAATTCGAGACAGAACATAAATTTTCCAGTCTAATTAAAGCTATAAATTTCTTAAATTAAACCTAAAGATCGTATCCTTAAAATAATACTGTGATGAAAATGACCCAATTTCTCTCCATAATTTCTACGTTTTGCCCAAGTTAAGGCAAATTAAAATGCCAATTTACCTACCTCATTATCTCTTCCGTGGTATTCAGGCGGTTTGTCAATTACAACTGGTGATTCCATTATTTACTTCTAATCACTTGTTATATCACAGAAAAGTCCACTTCACTATAGAGCGTGTAGCACGCGATAATACTGATTGGTTTGAATCGTACAACAATTCGCTATCGAATCTCGTTTTATACTGCGGCGTCGGCATCGCAAATTCTGATTTTATAATGAAGGCACGACCGACGCGGCGTTTCTCGAAAGCACGCGAACGTTCCGGAACAACCTAGAGCGCGACGTCAGACGTCGTTATGAGTGACATGTTGAATGCGGGCCGGAGAGAGCTCTACTGAACCTTTGAACAAAGCAAAGCAGCAATGGACCGCCAAGAGCATACGAAGGGATCAATAACACGACAGCAAAAGCTTCCGAACGCGACTGCGCTTCGTGGGTGGAAGCTTTGAGAATTTTCTGGACTTATCCGGAGGTATCGAGTAGAACAACCCTTATGAAGACTTTACATAAACTAATGAGGTGTAGGTACACATTATATTTCTTGTGATCAGAATAAAAAAAACATGAAATTGAAAGCGTTTTCACCGCGTCGTTAAAATTTTGCACATTGAGTTCTAAGCAATATTGAAACTATTTTTGGTTGCTATCAGAAATTGACACTTTTCTTTGATGAAAACTACGCCAGCTATATTTTAAATGAAAACAATGCACCATGTGTGAATCATCTGTTATATAAATAATTGATTGATAGTGACAAACAATAGTCATTACACTGTATGCCTTATACAATTTTCCTTGGATGCGCCTTACAAGTTTGATTAATGAAATCACCAGGTTATTTCGCTTATAATGGCTTTTATTTAGACTCTGTTAATGTACACATACGATACGACAGAGTTGATATCATATTAACTCTTTTGGCACTAGATAAATAAAAGTCACTTAAACACTTTCTGCTATTTATCACCGAGATAATTAGATCGTTCACTTAGATAAAGATTCCAAGATAAATTCTAAGAAAATCTAAATTACTTTGACCACTAGGATTTCAGATTCCATTTCCATTTACAAAAACAAAATAGAAAACCCACCAAAAACATTTCATGTAAAATATCGTCAAGACGACCACATAAGGTTTACCGGTGAATAAGTCATCAAGCCAATTTTCTGAATCTTCACGACCTAACTCTACCGACCCTTACTTTGAAGTAAAAGCAAATTCAACATATCAGTTAATATGTACACCTTTGACGTTTTGCTACCGTCGTGGAGGTGATGCGAATATTTAGTTTCTGATCTGCAGTAAGTAACGAAACAGCCAAGCCGTCGTTTTGGCGAAGGCACTACCGTACCCCCAATCTTTTATTATTATTCGATATATGCGTCAGCGACGGTTAAGGGTTCGTAATTATACTGATGGTAAAATTAAAATGCGTTTTTTTTTAATTTAAACATTAACTTTAGCCACAATTGCTAAACCTGACGTAGATATCATAGTTTATACAGATCATAAATAGCAAGTAAAAAAACAAGGTTCTGAACATATTTTCTCACAAAACTAATTATAATATCAAAACTAATAAAAAGCTTCACTTTGGTGCACCCTAAATCAGAGTGGACTGTCAAAGTAAAGTAAAATGATAATATGTCCGATAATTTGTAAAAAGCAGACTAACATTTTTGCGAGCTTATATTTTTTGCAAAGCTTTTCAATCGCTAAAGTGGCATGTGCATACTTGATGACCTGAAGTAAATAAGTTTTGTAAAACGCCACTTCATATTGTATAAGTCGATTAATGCACTGACTTTGGATTCAGGATGCATTGATAGAGACGCACCTACGATTGTACAGAACGCAGTGAACCATATAATTAAATAAGATATAGATAGTACTGTA
Source organism: Leucinodes orbonalis (assembly GCA_019425675.1). Lineage (NCBI taxonomy): Eukaryota > Metazoa > Arthropoda > Insecta > Lepidoptera > Crambidae > Leucinodes > Leucinodes orbonalis. The sequence goes on from PQWD01004111.1 coordinate 157,059, forward strand.
TGTGATGATGACATATCAAAGTGCAAAGAAAACACTAAACCCTCGTCTACGTAATTGCTGGGTATTTAAACAAACTTAAAAGAGCGACGTACAATAAACAAATCAACTTGATGTCAGAATTTTCAGTTATACACAGTGCATTCAAAAAGTTCCGGGACAATTTTTTTTTACGAAAGGAGAAAAGAGCTAGGAAAAAAAGTTTTTATTTAATTTTCAACATAGTCCCCCCCCTTCTCTACACAAATTTTACAGCGGTCGTACAGTCGTTGGAAGCCCGCGAAAATTCTTCTTCGGAAATGGCCTTGAGTGTGGCGGTCTCCTCGTTTTATGGCCTCACATAACGCTCGCCCTTCATGGCAATTTTAATCTTGGGAAATAGAAAAAAGTCCGCTGGAGCCAGATCTGGTGAGTATGGTGGGTGGCGGATCACAGTAACTAATTTTTTGGCCAAAAATTGTGAAACGAGGATCGAGGAATGAGAGGGCGCATTGTCATGCAAGAGAAACCAATCGCCACTACTGTAAAATTCTGGCCTTATGCGTCGAATCCGCTTCAAAAGTCTGTCCAGCACATCTTTATAAAATGCTGCATTCACCGTCTGGCCGGTTGGCACAAAGTCGCTGTGGATAATTCCATGAGAATCGAAAAAAGAAATGAACATCGTTTTGATTTTGGATTTGGTTGCGCGAACTTTGAGGGGCCGTCCTTCCTCCTGGCTTCTCCATTCAGCAGACTGGCGTTTCGTTGTGGGATCGTATTGAAAACACCATGTTTCATCACCAGTTACAATTTTATTTAAGAAATTTTCATGCGTGTTAGCCCAGTCAAGAAAATTGAGTGAAGCGTCGAGACGGCACTGTTTTTGATCCAGCGTCAGTGAGTGAGGAACAAATTTTGCGCAATTTTTTTTTTTACCAAGAACGTCGTGTAAAATATGATAAACGCTTCCTACACTGATGTTTAGCTTCCTAGATAATGTTTCAACCGAAACGCGTGGATTGGAAGCCACCAGCGTGCGCACTCGTTCGACATTATTGTCTGTTGTTGACGTGGAGGAACGCAGTTTTTAACATTGTAAGTTCGGAACCACTTTTTCCAATTGAAACAAAATTTAATAGCGGCACGTTGCTCCATTTCGCAAATTGTGACGACCGATATAAACAGTTACTTCAACCAAACAAAACCTTCACTTCGAATGAGGTCAGAGCGCTGAAATCTCGAATTGTAGATAATCGAAGTATGTATTAACTAGTTCCAACGTTTCGCGAGAGATGGCGCTGATCGTAGATTTTATAAAAATTTAGTCCCGGAACTTTTGAATGCACTGTGTAACTTACTAGGTGGTCTACCACCGAGTCGTCTAGGTAGGGTACCACCGCAGTGCCAGATATCGTCTCGTAAATTAAGAGTGATATGAACTTTGGGTGTCGTGATGAGGGCACTGTATTAATGAAATTACGGGGTATACAGAACTAACATTTGTGGTCTCGGGTGACGTCGCAGTGGCGCATTTGATGGAGAATTATAACTATCAGTTTGTTGGTATCCTTCAATGCCGTTCTGTCATGGTAAGTCAAATCACTTTACATCGGGTGAGCGTCCTGACCGTCCAGTTTACGATCGAAACATTTTAATGTGTGTACAGTTATTGCTTTAGTCAAAGAAATTACAATTCGTTGTAATCCAGTTTCTTTCTAACATATAGAAATGGCTATGGTCGAGTAAGCATAGAATAAGGTTAAGAATGCAATGTAAAGATAATAGTAAAAGACATCAGAGATGTTTGAATAGTCGTCTCAAAAGTATCAAGTGATTTGTACAAGGAGGTACTTAAAATAAAAAGACCTCTGACAAAAAGGTAACACATATAAGTCAGATTTTTAGATGTTAGAAAATTTGCATTAAAATTAATAATTGACAGGAATATTGCCAAAGTAATTGTTAGCAGGAGTTTGATGTAGACTAATTGGTGGACCATTTAAACCCTTTGAATTTTTATATTCACCCATTTTACTATATAATAAATAATAAATATCCATTGACATTCACACAGCGCCATCTAGCCCCAAGTTAAGCGTTAAGCCTGTATTATGGGTACTAAACAACGGATAAACATACTATATATAAATATTTTTGTAAATACATACATATAACATAGAAAACACCCAGACCATTACAAACAGACATGTTCATGCACACAAATGTTTGTACTGCCCGGGGATCGAACCCGGAACCCTTGGTGTAGCAGTCGACCTCTCAACCGCAACACCAAATGGGTCGTCAATATATACTATACTGGTTTGCATTAAAAAGGCTCCGAAACGTTTGGACCAATTTGGAAAATTCCTTTACCGTTGGAAAGCTAAACTTTCCCCCAGATTACATAGGCTATATTATATATTATATATATATATATATATATATACATATTTGTCACCGGAAAATACTAAGAATCGGAAATAGATTAATAAAATTGTATTATTTTACGCCCATATTTTCGCAAATTATTATTTGAAATGTCTCGTGGTAAATTTACGAATATCCATTCGCAAGATTCTAAAAGTTTTGATCAATCACAAAAGAGCGTTTAATTATACGCTTCTTCAAAATGCGGCAAATAATACACGGCTCTATGATGAGTCGATGTTGACAGTGGTAATGTTTGTGTCCATTGCTTTATATTTCTAAACAAATGAGTATTTTCTAAAAAAAAAAATAGCTAATATTACAACAGACACTCCAATTTGAATTATAAGTAAAAGACAATATTTATTATTTTCTTTATCATAAGTGTTTTATACATTTTGGTTAGGTTACTACTGTGACCTCAACAACCCGTGAGCCGAGGGAGCGAAGCTCTGGTATCGCGGCAGGGTCTGGCGAAGCGACACAAACATTTTTTTTTATACAATTCTAAACAGCGTTATTAGTTACATTTTGGTTATAGCCACTTTAAAACTTTTGTAGCTTTGTAGTAATTTTCACTCATAGTACTTTACGGGTGATATCAGTAAGTTGATCAATTTACGATCATGTATGTCTAAAATTATACAATTTATCTCTGATGTGTTCTTATTGTGAATTTGCGGTTCTTATTATTTTCCGGGCATATATTTTTAAAATTGCTATTTTAATTCTTACTAAAACTCGAAAAACGCGCACGTCGCGAGTACTTCGCCATACAGAGTAAATATTTTACGTTCGTCGTCGATTGTGAACGAAAAAAATTTACTCGGTAGAAAACACACAATACATTTTCTAATGTCTTTTTGGGGGTAAATTCTTGAGCAGACGAACCACTTATACAATATATATAAACCACTTATACTTAGAGCTTTATTCATAATTTATATTTATATTACCTACATATAACCCTTCATGAAGAGATCATGTCAACAAGTGAATGTCGTCATTTGGTTTAGCATTCTCAATAATTTTTATTTTGACATCTTTACTAAAATGCCGATATACGAAACCACATTTCTTGTAAAGTTATCAAGTAAGAAGATAATGACTCTGCCTGGTTACACTAAATCTGGTAAATTAATTAATTTGTAATTTTAAAAGGCAGCTTCATGTGTAGTAGAGACGTAGATAAATAATTTTAATATTTTGGTATGTAAAGAATAATCATTTTTGACTACGCAAGAATTTAAGACTTACACTCCTACTACGTTATAATTGCATGAACTTAGTTAATGAACTTATTTAGAATTATATACCATTACTGAAAACAAAACTCTTGAAATAAACCAAGGCCAGACATTCGAAAGAGTTTATAAAGTAGAATTTAGAGCACACGTAGGTGGCAAAATGGCTGAGCTAAATATTTGAAATTATATTAACTATTGGTGATCGTTGTAATATCCATTTCTCTATATAGATATATAAACACGCATCAATAAAACTATTCTTACAATTCAGTAACGGCTGTTAATTCAATTTACTTAGAAGCTATGAATTCAAATAGTGGGGAAAACGTGTCAAACAATAACAATGGTTTTAGTGCGTTTACAAGCAGCATCATTCAAGCGTAAACAAAACATTGCTGGCGGCAACTCTACCGTACCAGTGTTATCACTTTTTAAACAACAAAGACATGCATTACGTCTAGTCTACTCACGTTTCGCTTCATTTTACACTATCATCTTATTCTAACGCAGAACGTATACAATTCGTGTAAGATTTCCGTAAAATCAACCAATTTTCGATTTTCTTTTCCAACTTGAACGTCAGTCTTGCAGGCCGGCTAGCCGTTTCACTGTTGTGGGTGGGTGCGTGAACCACCGAAATAGATCTTTTGGAATAACACCACACAAATTATATTCCTTGCGTCACTGAACTGGGAACGCACGAGACGAAGATCAAGAGCGGACACGTCCGCGTCTCGTCTGCTGCTGTCAATATGGCGCACAATATGTTTGCATTTACGCCAAATTTGTTTAAAGAGTCATTTAAAAGAAATAGCTCAATTCAAATCGAAGTTACAATAATTAAAACACCACGCACGACACATACACGACTAGTATAGGAGTGACAGCTCAGCAGAGTGGAGGAAGTGTTTACCGACTGCCAGACTGTATAATGGAAGAGATAGTCTTGTTTGAGATAGTTTACACGACAGATATTAATGGTCGATAAAGCATTTGCGTAAGCAAATATGCAAATAGTCTAGGCACCTGCTAATTTTTAAACCCACGTTATTAATGAACGCTCATGTAAAGACAGTAAATCGTATTGTATTTTAAGGCAGGGTTATTTTAACTGTTAAAGAAAACATTTACCATACTGAAACAATTCAACGACTGTCGAAAACATATTGCTTATTTTCCAATGCAGGAGTTACATTCTGTTTTGCGGACTACTCTGAATAAAGTTCGTTGTCGATTTAATTCCGTTGAATAAAAATGAACATTCCTTTACAAAAGAAATACAATCAATCATTTAACCTTATTTAAGTTTCATTGATGTCGCATTTAAAAACCGCATTACGCTCTAGTACTCCTCTAGGAACCCTTTTTTCTTCTTCTTGATTCTTGAGGCCCCTTTCCTTACTCTTATTCCTATTTTTGCCTTAGATTTCCAAGCGTTACCCACTTTGCCTGCCTAGTTTATACTGTGTGTGGTGCGCAAAATAAAATTCGTGCACCTTAATCAATAACTACTTTAGTACGATCAAGACCTACGCTGATTAGTTCCCGAGAGGTTGCAGTAAAAGGGAAGTCCTTGAGCAACCCACCGGTGGTGTCGAGTTGAATCATGATCGCCCACGCGACATCGGCGAACAAATTGCAAGTCGTAGAGTGATCATAAATGCAATAATGCACAACTATACGCTACGGTTAGGGATGTCGGATTCAGATTGCCTTGTTTGTTTACTTTCGTGTTCTATGGTGAAATGGAACTGGTGATTTCAAAACTTAAGTGTTTTACGATGAATTAAAGTAGTTTTTTTCCAAATGTAAACTGTGAAATAATCAAGACGACTTGATATCCTATGACATGATTACAACGTTTTTAGAAATATTTACCACACCAAAGCAAGCACCCGCATCAAAAAAGGGTTTGTTAGAAATAAATAGAGAGATCGAGAAAATATCCCGGACATTGAAAATAGTTCTAATAGAAATGATGTAGAAAAACTTCATCTTGAGCGGTAACCCTATGATAAAACATATTAAAACACGGTGCGAAGTGGAACAACTGTTTGCAACTTAATAAATGAAGTTTGAATAGCCGCAGCATTTATTGAGTTGTACCAGCTTCTAGCATTTGCTCATATTATTTATATCAATTGGTGCGCATTTCAATTCCTACTTACAATTTGACTATAGTTTAAGTAAATAGCTGCAAAGGAAGATAATGCCATATCATAAGCGGGTATGAATACTTAAACAGTAGGTAACTTTATTTATTATATGAAAGATATAAAATAGTTCCGGTGTTAAATCTTCCTAGTACGGAATTTTTATAATTAAAATCATTTTCGGTCAAAATGCAGAAAAATACAACAGAACAAATATTCAGGACAAACAGCATGATGGTTGAGAGAAGTGAAATATTTCCTAAACACACGAACATTTTCTATTCTGGGGCTGCGTCATGGAGGTGCCACCCTAGAGGTGGAGTTCGTGATCACGCGTATTTTGTCATTAAACAGACCTAAAACAGGGTATTATTACAATCGGAATACAGGCATGGTCGCCTACGTGTGTATAAAATAGAAAGTGGACTAATGAACCGTGTCTGTATAACAACATTCCGCAAAACCTTGAACTTAGGAATGATCGATGACGATTTTTAATTGAAACATTAGTGTAATATTAAAAAAGTCTATTCTCTGTATAATTGAGAGGTGCTTTAGGATAATTCGAACATGGGAAATCGCGCAATTCACATTGTGGAATACCTGTCGTTAGATATGTTGGACTATCTGAATTAGTCGACCGCTGAAATGGAAGAGGCTCCAAGATTCACACAACTTTGCCTGTTTACCTAGATTAAATTCGTAGGAGTTTCAGGCCAATTTAGGTTCCGTTTGAAACAAAAGCTCATTTTACTCTATAAATATAATATAATATGAACTCTCTTTCTTCAACGTATCGCAGTCCACTGCTGGACATAGGTCTCCCTCATTTTGCGCCAGATATCCCTGTCCTCCGCTGTTTGATTGTATTTGTAAATTTGGTGCACCGAATAAAACATTTTCTTTCTATCTATATCGTACATTTAATCACTTGAAATATTAAAAGATTTTATTTAGATTTTACAATATCTATATTATTAAGATTCCGTATAATTTCCACAAATCAAATAGCTATGAATGTTTATGATATGCTATGCTATGCTATGAATGTTTATGATAGCTATGAATGTTTAAGATAAAACTTATTGTCACGGCACTTGCATATCAACAATTCGATTCTTAGGAATTCCTTATTTTTGGAAAACTCGCATAAAATCAGTCGCAAACTTTGTTGTAAGTTTCCTAATATCCATTGAAATATGTAAAACCAACTGAACCTACGCGTCCGTTTTATTTGGATATTGTATACAATGCAATAAATAATGCTTCTGCCTTGTAACATATAGCTCAAAATATAAACAAGGAATGTTGTTCCAAATACTTGAACACAGTGCTGCCACTTTATTCACACTTGAAGTAACTGGTTCAACTATGTTGAATAGGCTCGCTCTTATTTTGCGACGTCAATAAATTATCTCTTCGGATATTTTAAAATCGAACGATTGATGTGGTGCTGCCACAAAAATTGTGTTAACAAAGATAAATTACATTTACTCTTACACAAAAATATACCTAATCCATATTCAAAATTTAAAACTTATATAATTGAATCATACATAACAAATGCCATTAACATTAACTATCATAGAGATATCAGAAATGACAGCACCTAAATAACGACCTAAATTTAAAAAAAAAAGATATCACAGTTACGCAAAGATAAAAAATAATAATTATCTCACCTCTTTCAACATTTTAATATACCATCATAGTGACACTGTGCTGATTACAAATGACCTTTGGCATCGAGACGTTTATAGGCACCAACTACCAGTCTGTAAATGCGCACGCGCACGTTTTATTTTCGAGTGCACAATGACGGTTTCACGCAGCAACGCGACCTGCAGCGAATTGATTGAACCCCCGTTAACCCAATACAAATCTTCACTCATTAACCTTAGACCAAGTGTTGACTATAAGGTGAATAATAACCGAATTAAGGCACAAAATTCATCTGTACTGCCTTCCCCAATAACTTTATTAAATGGTTTCGGACCGGAGATTCTATCCCAAAAACCGGGATAGCGGGTTCCTGGCTCAACCCAAACTATTATGTAAGTACGGGTATATAGAGGCAATGAATAAATAAAATGCCGAATGATCGATGCTAATAAAATTGAATACATATCAACGTCAAGTCAAAAGAAATGTTGTAAAGAATTTAATGGTCAGTAGCAGTTGCTTTCCTAATCTGCCTTGCCTACACGATACACTAGTTCACCACACCTTCTCTTCCCGCGGGTGTCGTAAGATGCTGCTTCGACATTAAAACATACATCAAAGAACGGGGATATTATTCATCCTAAGGTATCTAACTCAAACCCCGCTTGTAAAGTATGAAGATTATGACAAAACGCTTGAAAGTAATTGATACGTCCATAACTGCAGTCGTCTATTACAGTATTTTAAAGTAAACAAAAGTAGGTTCCTTTCCTCAACAAACAGATACAAAACTTGTCAACTAACAAGCACCTAATGTACTAATAGCAACGGTGACGATCTCCTGAGGCCACTGCAGTGGCGTTCAATTATATTATCGCAAGGATATCGCGGAATTAACATATTTAGAGTCACGTTGAGATGTACGTGCTAGAGTAATCACTGTCCGGAACCACTGATCTAACTAGACCAATGACTAATACTTAACTAGTTGGGCAAATGAGCTATTCATAATTCAGGTATCATCATTCAACCAACAAGGTAACAAAGTATGATGTAGTCACCACGAGGATAAGTAAGAAATAAAGGTAATTATTACCTAGACTGAAAATTACTGCCATAAATCTACATCGAGCTGAAAAAGTTGTTTTTATCATTACTGTGCTTACATTTTCAAACCATCATAATCATCATTGAAGCCTATAATGACCGCTGCTGATGGGTGTGCTCCCGTGATGACTTTCACGGGGACCGATCCCTAGCAGTCGACGTCCAACAGCTACCCGCGACCTTAACAGGTAATCAGTCTGTCTGGCTGGGAGTCGGCCAACGCTTTTTCTTTTACGAAAACGACACTCGCAAAACTTAACACCACATCGGCTATCGGTTCTACGCACCATGTGTCCTGACAACTGCCACTTCAGCTTGTCACCCTACATTTAGTGTTTAATAGCTTTAACTCCAGTTCAGCCTTTAAAGTCAACAGCTTATGGTTTTGATCGCCATAAAGTCCGCATAGGGAACCTAGGTTTTTTTATTGAACTGAAGGCAAACGAGCATTCGGTTCACGTGATGGAAAGTGACACCGCCTGCTCATTGTAATATAGTCTTTCTTGACCTCTTCGATCTTGGATTAGGTCAGAGTTTTTGTTAAATTATGCCAGTTATGTCACCGTATACTCCTGAGACGCCACGGTTTACGCTCCGTTGATTCTTGTCATTGTAAGCAGTACGATCGTGTTACTTCTTACTTGTCTTGTTATGTACATATCTGTATTTGGGACTATTGTTCTCCGAAGCGATTTCGGAATGAAATATAACATGTGTCACTGTTATGATTCAGTGGTCACTTTAAAAGTTATTTTAAGGCATACAAACCGAACAAAGAATTGCATGCATTATTGCTAACAAGGTTTGGTACGCTTATTTTTTTCCAATCCACCTGTTTTTGAGTTAGTATCAGAATTTAAACTTTTTTTTTATTTCAGGGCTGCTAATTAGGCGGCACTCAACTTATGCGAATTAGTTCTCTCCATGTTAAACAAATAATCAAAAAAGGCCAATTCTTTAAAACATGATCAAGTCGTTGCGTTAACCAATTAAATGCAAACAAGTAAATAAGATCACATCGTTTCAAATTCAAATTATGCGGTGTGTTTACTTTATCTCAATGTCAGTTCAATGATTTGTTGCTCGTTCGACATTAAGCAAATTTTAAGAAAATCATGAATAGTTGAATTAATACTTTTGTTTCATTATTTTTTTTTTATTGCATAGACGTGTCACTTGTTTCTAAACGGCAAACTTACACAAAAGATTTCATGTTATATTCGTCAACAATCATGATTAATTGAAGCTGTATGCATGAACGTAAACATGCAATTTGCTGAGTCAAACATGTGATTATTCATTAATTGATTACTAAAGAATCGAGACCACTTGTGTCAATAAATTAACTCTTTGCACCAGTGAGTTGAGAAATATTTGGAGTAAACCCACTCATTTGGCTCCGTACTTGATGATTTCTGTTAGTTTGATTTTCGTACTTTCCATACTTTGAGGAAAACAGTCTCGAATATTTGCAGAATATAAAACTTGATTTCGCGTCACTTGATAAAACTACACTAGATCTGTTAGTCTATACACATATATATTAATTACTACATTTTTCAGTGTCATACCCCAGAGAAATACGTTGTACGTACTTATTGTAAAGGTAGATGCTACAGAGTAGGCATTCGATATCAAAGAAGCAACATCACGAAACTTTTCTAAAATATTTCGTAGTTTCTCATTAATAGTCGTATGTAATCATCTCATGAATGGTAGTTTTTTAAAATAAAATTTTATTTATATTCCAAACACCACGACGAATCCTCAAAACTAAATTTCATATGGATTTTTTATGATCGTTACGTCGCTGTAACCAAATATCAACCAAACTGGTAAAATATCAAATTAGTGAAATTGACTTTACGACAGAAACATTAAAAATACTCCTACAAGCATACCATAGGTGACCAATTTGGTAAAATGCACAATAAAATGTTGAGATAAATCACAATTTCCACTTATGTGTCGTTAATGCTATAACCCGCACGAAAAACAAATTTGCGTAATAGAAGGTTTGAATTGTGAAATCAATAGACATTTAGTGCTCATTATAATGAGATATTTTTTAGACAACTCATTGAACAGAAAGGCCGAGCGGCTAATTTAGATTCAATATAAATACGACCATCATCATGATAAACAAAAATGCAACTTAATTATGAAATAATAGCGAGTGCTTCCCAGAATAACAATTTGCTACATGGCCGATTGCCGTTACCTATTCATTTCATAAAAATATTACAATAAAAACTTGATATCAATTTTTTCGCTTTGTTATGTACGTGTATATATGCAATCAAGCAATCAGCATACCTGATGGTAAAGAAGTTCTCAATTAATAAGTCTCACCGATGTACCTGCGCAGACGACGAATTTTAAAAGCATGGAAAATGTTATTGTCCAATCAAAATACTGCGCAAGTGAGACGATATCGTTCTTTGCACCTTTAATATGCACCATAAGATTGGTTTAGTTTGATTAGTTCTTTTGGCAATAATGTCTCTTGCCTCCGTGGCTGAATCTTTACGACACGTCTTGTAAAGTGTGTAGGTGTATAAGTAACAATTGTGGCCTATAATATGAATGTGATTCCATAAAAGACGTAGGTGGTATTCGGATGTACATGACTATCCAGAAATGTCTTTTTTAAATATCTTAAAAAAAAACAGATCGGTACGGATTTGGAATATCAGTTTTGGTAGAGAAATACACGATTAGGCATTGCAGTACTATGAGACATTAAGTGCGTGGGCCTTACATTATTTTATTTTCCTCAAAGACAACCACAACCATATTTGACAAACCAGGTCAAATCTCGCACACAAACAAGAAATCAGGTGGCACCGTACCGAGCATTACAAAAAGTGAAAATTATACGTAATCACACGAACACACAAATCTATCGTACGATTCCTTATTCGTTTCCGTTCAGTCCAACTGTTGACCAACAAGAGAGTTCTTACGATTGCAATAAAGTAAAATCCGTCGGAGGCAAACGCTGTGACTAGGGTTGTCACCTGTACTCTATAATGAAGTATTTTTCGTTTTTTAATGAACATAAATGTACTCTATCTGAATTAAAGTCAAAATATTCTATACAATATCTTTATACGAAATTTATCGATTAATGTTTAGTAAAATACAAATTTAATACAAACTGCAATGAAAAAATATTTTTAAATATAAAACAAATAAAAGTACATTAAATTGCTCAGCTATTTCAGTGTTTATGATATATTGTTACATTAAGTAATTGTTTTTAAAAAAGGCTACACTGTTGAGTTTTCTTGGGTGCTTCTTTCTCAACAGGCCAATCCACTTTTTTTTCAAAGCATCAAAATTCATATTTTTAGTTTAGTATTTTTAATTGTTTTTTATTATATTTTTTGACGTTCGTAAGTGCTTTTTCTAAGCCTAATTTGAATAAAGAATTTTGAATTTGAATTTGAATTGCACTTTTTTCCATATATAATATATATTTTTATATAACCAATGTACTACTAAATGCAAAAATAATAGGTGGCAACCCTAGCCGTGACGCTAGACGAACACCTACAGAAATCGCCCACTGCCGAAATCACGCGCACCATTCACACAGACACAAACAAGTTTTGGTGCTGAGCGGTTTGTCCAACTATTGTGAACAGGTACTATGCGCTAATAGTATGTAACTTCGCCACGTTAAACGTAGATGTTGCAACTTCATTGTTGAGCATTTTAAGTTTGGTATGTACATTGTAGACTTTGTAGTTAACTGAGTTACTAGAGAGCTGAATATATATTATCAAAGTATCCATAGCCTTACGACTAGCGCGTTCGTTTTGCGATAGTGCCAGTCAAGTAACCATTGCAAATATTGCAGACAGTGGGCGTGTATTGTACGATTCACGAAAGAAGACTATGCGCAGAAGTCATTTTTTAGGTCCTATTGGGGGTACGGCAGAGGGGCGGGGGTAATATTATAAGAGCGGGGCAACGCCATTGGTCGGCGCGTTTCTGAGGACAAGGTTGCTCTATCGCTATTCGTCTATATTGAATTTAGCGCGCTGACAGTACTCTAGAATACAGTCGGAAGGAAAACTGTTTCGTTGCATTTTATTATTTATTGTTATTTTTTTTTTTGTTTTCTGAGCCATTCATTGAAATTCTCTAGTATATGTTGCTTCGAAAAGCCAGGCGAGAAGGATGATATACGAGTTTAAATATATTTTGTAAGTAGATTGTTGACAAGGTTTCGCAAATCTTGCAATTTTGTTAAAAAAATAAAATTTAATGAATCTATAACAGACATTATAAACAAAAAATATCGGATTAATTTGAATAGAAAAACAGAACCATTACCTATATTTTGAAATACTTGTTGGTACTTTGCTGATTATATTATCCCATGATTATTTGTTATATTTCTACATGATTGATTATTATTTTAATGAAGAAAAATATTGTTTCACTATCATTAAAATATTAATTTCCTTTTACGCTTAAAGAAATACTCTATAGATAAAAATTTGATAGAACATGGTCATAATATTCTCCGTCTCCCACCTTACCATCCGGATTTAAATCCTATAGAAATGGCTTGGGCCTCCGTAAAAATTTATAAAAGAAAAAGTTAATCCAATGGTTCCACAAAAATGGAAAAAACTATATGACAAAGTAAAATTTGAGCCTGAATTATGCTTAATTACATAGGTATCTTTTAATCCTGAACATTTATAACAGAATTTGATTATATGAGTTAATTAAAAAAATAATATATTTTGATGTAAGTATTTTGTTCATTAGTGTACATGCGCAGACGGCCGCCATTTTTGGTCTTCTTTGGTGAATCGTACTATAGTAGGAATATGCAATATAATTTATGTTTTTGTCAAATTAAGCGCTGTGGATGACAACAGATAGCATATGGTTTCAAATCTTTAGAGGATAATGGGCGCGTAGTGGGAATCATTAATTAGTGGCGCTTTTCCGGATTGTCTGCATACCCATCCATAACACACCCATTCTAAGATTCCCTGTTAGCCTGCCTCTGCTTGTTTAGCACTGGGCATTATAGGCTGAATTATTTTATATTACGAAGTGAGCAACGCGATCAGGACCGCACCTAATGGTAAGTGATACGCCTGACCATAGCAGAGAGGCATTGAAGGAGACCAACAACTGATAGACAGTTATTATTCTCCATCTACAACGCCGCAATTCGCTTGTTATCCGAGAACACAGATGTAACGTATCTCATACCCGGTAATATCATTAGCTACTACGTGCCTCCCTCATCCCGAACCAAAAGTGCATAGCACTCTTTTTTCACAGGACGATATCTAGCACAGCGATGGTACCTAGATGTCGAAAATACGTTTTTATGACATCTGTAATCAGACTACGTACTCTAATGCCCAAATATATTATTGGGAAGAGAAGCGAAGAAAGCCAAACGATGCGGACAGTGGCTGGATGCAGATACCGAAGTACCAGGATATCTATCTGGTGCGGAACGAGACCAATACCCAGCCAGCGCCGTTGTTTGAAACGAACGTAAAGCATTTTTGGAAATACAAACATGTTGCAGTCAAAGATTTCTAGGTACTAAATAAATTTTATTTTATTAAAATAGGGGTCAGTTTTGAGCACAGTCTTTTCAGTTGGAACATAAGTTGATCTTAGATCGTGTTTACCTAAGAAAGGCCTATTTACTTTTCACCTAAATGCCGTATATTCATAACTTACAACAATCAATCATTTTGGTAAGTAATTGTGTATGTAACGAATAGCACGACACGGATGGTGAAGCTGTAGTTAGTAATACTACTCAAGGCCAAATAAGCATTTAAGCTTCTAGGGAAGTTACGTAGCGTAGTTAGTAAGGTTGCAAATAGTTACGCGGCGGGTTTTAACTTGATGTATGCCCTTCTAAAGATATCTAGCTAATTTAAACATTTCATTAAATGCCCAAAGGATACCAGCATTAACTGCTTTCAAATTCATCGCCAAAAACAACGCCGTCTAGCCCCAAACTAACATTATCCTGTGATTTGGATACTAATCAACGGACAAACATACTTATATACTCATTTTTGTACATAAATACATATATAAAACACTCAGAATAATACAAACAGATATCTTCATGCACACAAATGTTTGTACAGACGCCATTACATATATTTAGCAGACAAGGTGACCAAATACATCTATCTACACAGTTAAAAATGTCAATAAGTTCTATACAGTAAAAGTGACCATTTGGATCTAATTATAAATTTTTAAAAAATGTGATTCATTAATATCTGAGCAAATGCTTGTCAAAAACATCTATATATGCAACTTTTCAAAAATATCTGAACACTTGTAATGTCAAGATGTCATCAATTAAACATGCAACATACCCAATATATATTGGAATATAAATAAAATTAATAAAAATAACACACTACATTTGAAATATTTTTGAGGTTTCTACATTTCATATGTAAAATGATGTACATTACTATGCATTTTTTTCTGCAGTTGTAGTAATGCCTGATGGATATTTCAAGAACAACAAACAGTTGTCAAAGTTTAATTTTGCTGAAACAATTTACTTATTGTAGGTACGTTTCAATTGTTCAGACCCAAAAACACCATCATATGCTCATATTCCTGACAAATTCTAATTGAAACTCTGTCAAGAAGTACTTGTTCTTTTCTTGGTAAAGTAAGTCAGGTTTTAGTTCCAAACATTAAGGGAAGCCTACACATGACCCTAATATTAATGCCATGAAACTAGACAGAATAAAAATTGTATTGTTTGGCACCCAACAGTTTAAATGGCATAGTGTGAAACATCAATGTATTTACAATTTCACACCAAACATTTGATACATTGACTAAAATCAAACTATTTTAAACAAATGTTTTTTTTATATCTGTACAGGTTGATCAGGATACTCCATGACAGCAGCATTGAGACCATCAACTGATAAATAGTTATTATTTTCTATGCCATACGGCACCCAACACCTGAGACAACTGATGTTGGGTCTCTTATACCTGGTATCTTTTTAATATATACAAATATGCTACAACACAGATATCTACTTATTGCTTATCTGATAATTAGCTTATTATTTTAATAGCCATATCAAATACTACTCCTTCATAAAACAATAATAGCAAATAGTTTAATTAAATTAAACCCTTCTAAACATGTATTGTGAGTTATTTAAGATGTAAATAAATCTTTGGGAATGGAAACTTACTATGACCATAAGGTTTGCTTTATGAGTATTAAGCAATTGAAATCTTTCAAACTTAACACATGAATGAATAATTATAGGATTTTGTAGTTCGCTCTATTGTGTTCCTGAGGTTTACTTTATAATACTGACTTAATAGACATTATAATACAAATACAATATTTATTGGGTTTTAATCATTACAGAATGCATAACAAACAATGTTGAATCATATTGAAGCTCAGCTTATACACTTTACCTAAATAAGAATTGTATTCATGGCTATAAAAAATATTTTTTCCACACTAAGAATGCATTTAAGTGCAGTAACAACAACACTAACCTCAAAAGCAGGCGGTTAAGAGGCACTCAGGAACACTGGGTTATACCGGGCGGGCATCAACCGTCCTGTGGAGCACCACAACACTATATCAGTCCTCATAGCAACACAAAATAATTTCAAAGATTAATACAGATTAATTTCCTATCGTTATTACACACAGTCAAGGATACTATACTTGGATAAATGCCAAAAATGTGCTGCAACAAGCAAGCAAAACTGAAAATCATCTATGCAATAATGGAATTTTGTATATTCTATTAAGTCTCACAGTGACGGTGGGGTTAGAACTACGGTGAAAAAATAGGCGACGTCTCACCATGTTAACAAGAAACAATCAGATTTTCATGCATAAATTAGCAGCACGTAAATGCACGACAAAAAAGAAAGGAAAAATGATATCAGATAACAGTGATAACACACTTACGAAACTTTTTCCTCTTAATGGCATCTCAGTCAGAAATAATATCAAACACTAAAATAACAGTTTATGGGAACAAAAGCACATAAAACACGGGTTACACAGGTAAAATTTACAATTTTATCTGTAAATTGACAAAGAAGTTCATACAATTTCTAGAACAATCAAAAATGTTCACAGATAGCAAATGACTTTAGTTTTTTTAAAGGACATAGGATTGGGACTTATATATCGTATGTCAAGCGAACAACGATTATTTGAGACGGTAAAATAAATTACGATGAAGACAATTCGGTATTCTCCACCATTAAAAACTTATTTTCATAAAAGTGCATTTTAAATGTCGTTTCATTGATCACTTTTGTTTTTTGCAATATTGTATTTTTGAATACACTGAAACCAATAACTATTAGGTCAATTGATGTTAGTGTGCAATGACGTCACGTTTCAATAATCTCATACAAAATATATGGAAACGTTCCTTTTTGACAGTTCACAAAAAGTGCGTCTACGATTAGTGGTGTCAATTAAATACCCAATTGCTAAAATGTCAGTTTGACATTTGTAATTGTCATTCAACAGAAAAACATTATTATTTTTGTGTTTTGTCTTTTTTAGACTTAAATTCCAATATTAGTGCCGGTTATTCAATAAAATTATTTTACTTAATTTAGCCCATAAACTTATTTGAAGTGACCATGAAAGTTGTATCAAGCTTTAATGTTACATCCCCAAAATAGGTAGAACGCGTGGTAAACATTGGCAATCAGAGATTAATTAGTTGAACAATCACTATAAATGTAATTAAAATGTAAAAGTGGTTAGTTTTTCTTGTAAAAACTATAAATTTTCAGTAAACTAGACATTATTTGTTTTTGGTTGAAATTATAACCAACAGCTATCATGGAGACTTCTCGTATACAAAGTAAAATAAAACTGTTATTTGAAAAAATATCAGAGCCTAATTATGTGATGAATACATACTACGCAGATAGCTTTATTAACAAGATATCAAACAGCTCAGATATAGGTAAGTATTATTTGGTTAAGGTCTCAGGGTAACATCAACGTAGCATTTAATTTACGGTCTGTGATCAAAATTAAAATAAATTGACCAGTGGGCTATGCTGTGACACGACCTCACTCTTTAATGAATACAAATAACTTGTATTTATTAATAATTAATGTTATAATGTAGACACAATATAGGGCATGATGATGATTTTTGTAAAGCATAAATTATTTTCCGGATAAGGAGCAACCTACGCTTAGATGACTTGCTAACCTGGTTAGTCGGATTCCTCCCTGCTACCAAATTTCATCACCATACCTTGATGAATGGAAGTCCTCTACAGTAGGTTTTTATCAAAATTAGTTACCGACGTTACGGTGTACTGGAATCCGCGGCCTAAAAACACGTCTTCTAATTAACAGTACGTTAGCCTTGAGGATGCAGGTTCAAATCCCGCCACATACCAATGTCTTTTCGAAATTATATGCATGTTCATCCAACTTTTTTACGATAAAGAAAACATTGCGAGGAAACCTGCACATGCCAGAAGAAGTTTGTGTGTGAATTCCAAGTTTGTGAGTGAACTACGCCTAATCCGCACTGGACCCGCGTGGACGAGGAAAGCCTTTACACCCGATACAGGTGGGCTCGTGTTTTTCGGTGGGGACATATATTTTTTTGAAATCTTTCGAAAATGAGTCATTCAGAAAATAGTTTTCTAGTGCTAGAACGTCGCCTTACGACCTTTGTGCTTATCTAATCTGATTGCATTTTGGAATCTGTGTTTTTCTAATTGCCACTTACTCGTATCTCTTTCCCAATTGGCACTAAACCTGTTTCTTTTTTTTTCAGATGCTTCTAACCTCGTTGCTTTACCTTTGTTGCCGGATTTACTTATCCATGCTCTACAGTACACTACTGATTACCACAACACAGTCCATGTATTCCTTAGCAGAATACTGGCTATTGTCAGCCGCAAAGAAACACATTTTTGTAAAATTCTCGAAAAAAGAAGAGACAAACTATTAGAATTTCTTAATAACATAACTGAAAAGAAGATGAATCCTAGCTTAAAAGTAGCTTATCTAGAGGTTGCATTGGCTCTAACATCGCACAGATCTGGAGTATTTTGGTTACTAGAAACAGAGCTATGGAAGAAAATATTAAGTTTGTACGATAAAAATACTACGGTATTTGTTTTACGTTTGATGTATAAATTCAGTGCAGAGTTTACTTGGAAACTGAATGACTTTGATGACAATGCTAATCTTCAAGCAGTATTAAGTTATATGCTGCAGCCCATTTTGGAACTGAATATCCACAATGATGTCATTTTGGCAACTGAAGAAGCTGATCAATTTTGTGAAAAATTTGAGCCTATGCTTCAGATGTTACTGTCTATTGTCAGTAAGATAGACAGAATTTGCCATGAAAATAAAATTGCTGGTATTTTACTGTCAGAACATAATATTGCCACGCAGCTGTACATTTTGTTGGAGAGAGTTCGCAAAAACGAAACAACATTACTTATCTCTAGAATCTTATTAACTGTGGTACTTTTTAAAATATTCCAAACCAAGCCCCTTAATAATACAGTATATGTCCAAGAAGATTTCATGGATCTAATTGCTCATTATTTTAACACAATGCAGTGCATGTTACAAAAACGCGATGTGATATTAGTATTAGATTATTGTGGAAACAGTTATACGGTCTGGAGATCTATTTGGCATTATGTATTAAAGAACTCCCAACCATATCCATCAAAAAATGTGGAGATACAAAATCAAATGCTACTTATATACCTAGTTCCAACGTTAGTTTATGTTAACAGTTCTAATAGAGGTTCCTGTATGACAAAAGACGACATTACTGATTACATGTCGCAATTCATTAATATGACTTGTGAGCATACTGCGAGAGCAGCTTACGCTTTGAGGGATTTAATATATGAGCTTGATATGTTATCAGTGACATTACAAAGCGTGAAAAGGCTCACCTGCTTCAAGGACCATCTGAACGATGAACAGGCAAATCTTGTGTTTAAAACATTATTCTTTGCGCTGAGAGAGTACGATCCAACCAATGACTCTGATGATGAGTCACAAAATGTTGAAGAAGATTTCGAAGTTGCGGAGCGTAAAATGTTGGTGATGACGTATGTTGTTGATATTGTTTTATCTATTGTGAAAAACTACAACATCAATTGGCATGAAAGCCTGGAAGTTATCTGTTTAAATTCAGTCATTCACAATATTCTTACTAAAAAAAAGAATTTGACATGCAAGGTAAGAAAGAGTTTTATCAATCTTGAAGTCCCTATTTGTACACTCGAATTTGTGTGTACTTTTCGCTGTTTTGGTGCTACTTTTGAGCAGAAGTCTGATTTTGCTTCTCGTCGACAAATCAGACGTAATGGATGTTTATGACTCTTTTTGATTAGAAAATGCTAGAATTAACCTTCTTTTGTTTCCAGTTTGTTGTGTCGTCTTTGAACTTGCTATCAATGACTGTGGCGAAGTTTCTGCCTCCAAATCTCTCACTGTTAATGGAGTCGCAGCCGGGATCAGCTATGCACGAGATAGGAGACCTTATATATACCAAGATCCATGACATGCACTGGGAAATAAGAGACTCAGCTTTGGAGCTATTGCATGTTTGCACGGAAATCTCGTTTATAAGTGAGTGGTTATTTTTTACTGTTTGATTAGAGCAAGCGAAGGTGCCGTCCGCCGCGCGCCAGAGGCGCCATCTACTGACATTATTTAGCACAATCGCATATACATTATGCCCATGCATAATAGTGAACTCTGTCAGATTATCTAGCGAAGGTTACATGAAACTTCATATGGTACACGATTTAAGAGAACTTGTGTGGGGTTATGGGTCATCTCATTCGCAAAAAACTTGCCATACAATACGATTCTGATGATGACGTTGACATACAACGCTGAGGGGATAAATACCACTTTCAGACCAGGACTTATCTTACATTGTAACTGTGGTTGTCTGCAGACACCCTTAACAAATTCACCGGGCTGATGACGCGTGCAAAGTGTAAGACTTAGAACACAAGAGCACTCGAATCCTGTCGTTAAAGCGTGATTGGTTCAATGGTGAAAAAATTACAGATTCGCGATCGGTCCAATTCTCTATTGGGCCAATTCACAATTCTCATGGCCGATTCAATTGGTCTATTTATAAAAAAAAAACTGTTGCAGAATTCCCGCCAATTCAGAAGCAGTTAATCGAGAAAAACCTGATCAGTCTCGCGGTAACGGTGGCGTTCAACGACTACGAGCAATATGTACAAGTGTCCGCGCTGAAATGCATCGGCGCCTCGAGCAAGGTCGCGCCGATGTGGGAACAGATGAGCAACGATCACCCTGATGTGCTGGTTAGTATGACGTATAAAAAGACGTTTAGCTCTAAAAAATATTTTAAGAATAAATAGATTCATTTAAAATAAATAAAAGAAAGAAAAAACATTTTCACAATGACATACAAGAACAATACAAAAATACAATTTAAAAAGAGAAATAAAAAAAGTAAGTGGATATACAAACATTAAAATTTTGTTGTCAAAAGGGCCCTGTCTAAGCTTATGCTGCCGTGTCTGTGCGGGTATATAATATTAAACAGAAGTGAACTTTTATTGCCAATAAAAAGTTAATCAATTAGGTGAAAAACCCTGTCTTCTTTTAGGTATAAAACCCGTGTTACAGTCAGTGCTAACTGCTATAGTAGTGTTTAGAGTAGCCACCTGAAATTTATGATTCATGATGATGTTTTATTTTGTGCCAATATTTTCCGAGAGTATTTACTAACAATAAAAAAGAAACTATAGTCTTGGTATAGTATGCATTCAACAAATCATTGTCCTGAAATATAGAGACCAACGAGATCCAGTAATCGTTTTAATTTTATTTTTAGGAGAAATTAGTCGCCATGCTTCGTCACAACCAAGAAGGTATAGTTCGTAAAGAGGCGTGCAGTGTTCTCTGCGAGGTCTATCAAAATTTGAAGCTATCGTCGGGTTTCAAGAATATGTTATACGAGCATATGGCGTCATCCGCCATGAGCGACTTCCATTGGGAGGTGCAGCTGAACGCGCTCAAGTTCTGGAACATCGTTATACAGTCGCTACTCAACGATCAAGGCATGTTAGACGGCACATTTCCGCCCGTCACCTTCTCGCGGGAAACACGCAAAATCGTCACTCTTAACGAGACGGAAGTGAGAAAGAGACTCATCAAACTACTCGAAGAACTGTCCTATATTGGTTGTCTCACTGTGCTCTTGAAATTGTTGCACGATGACACGAAGTCGAGGTTATGGAGTCGGCTTATGCCATAGCAAATGAACTGAATACAATACTGATAAAGTACAAAGTGTCCGAACATGTTAATCACATAGAAGGTGAACCCAAAACAATTGCAGAATTAGAGTGCTTTATAAAAGATGAATCTGAACTGTCAGAAAACGGAGAAGCAATGGACACAGAGATTTCAGTGAAAGCGGATAATGTTATAGAAGGCATATTGAAGTCGGATGATATGAATTTGTTAGCGAGCATATACAATAAAGGGATGAGTTTACAGAATAGAAATGAATCCGCTCTTGCGCCTAAACTGAAGCTGATAAAGCAGGCTTCACCATACTTATTCACGTCTTTCATGGAGATAACAGATTGCAAGAAAATAATATCGCAGAAACGTGACTGGAAAGAGGGGATAAGAAGTTTCTCTTCACTTCTAGATGATGTGTTAGGAATATATGAGCACAATGAAGAAGTTAATTCCCTGGATTGTTACTAAACTACATGAATTAAGCTGATTGTATATCAGGATTGACCAGAGTTATATTTGTGCGCGGGCGCAGGTTTTAGTGTAGATATGCCATAGAGCAGATGATTGTATAACAATATTGTATGTTCCCTTAAAGGTAATTTTGCAAAAATGCAAAGAAACATCGCAAAATGTGAATTACGAATTACTTAGCTAAGGAATCATTAGATACTTAAATTTAATTACAAATAGGAATTATGTACTAATATAGTAATAATTTTCTTATTCCAATACTTTTCATAGTATGTCGATTTTAGAGTAATTTGTGTCATACACATAAGTTTAAAAGGTTGTTCTAAGTATTTTTTTTTATCCTTTATAGGCAGACATTTGACCGCCATCTCACCTGATGGTAAGTGATGATGCGGCCGAAGATGGATCATGCCTGCCTAGAAACAGCCTATTCACTCTTGCCTTGAAGACGGCCAGGTTGTAATGATCGGGGAACACATAAGGAGGCAAAGAATTCCATTCCTTTGCGGTGCGCATTAGGAACGAGGCACCAAAGCGGGCTGTGCGGATGTGTGGAATGTCTACCACGTAGGATGGAACGCTCGCCTCCGTCTTGTATCCCGATGGTGAAAAGGGGCTGGTGGAATTAACGCGTGTAATTCCATCGCACACTCACCGAAATGTAGCCTGTAAAAAACCGACAGCCGTGCAACTCTACGACGATGCTCGAGGCTTTGCAGCTTAGCGTCAGTCAGAGTAGGGTCGCCAATGAGCCGCTCAATCGAGTCCAAAGCAGCCAGTTGGTATTTGGCTGATCCATCCCATAGGTGGCAGCAGTATTCCATACAAGACCGGACTTGGGCTTGATATAATGCTAGAAGCTGTCCTGGGGTGAAATACCGCCTAACCTTGGAAAGGATCCCAAGCTTTTTTGCTGCAGTCTTTGCTTTGGACTCGATATATAGTTGAGATTGGCAGTGAGATGAACACCAAGAAGCTCTAGGCTATCAGTCACTGCGACAGGTACATTCCGGAAAGTCGGAGCAAGCTCGAATTTGCTCCGTTTCGCGGAGAACAGACACGCCTGTGTTTTGGTAGCGTTGAACGTCACCAGATTAGCATCACCCCAAGAGGAGACTGCTTGAAGGGACGCATTCACACGGCTTACCATGGCCTCTCGACAAGACTGGGTTTCTTCCTTACTGGCCCTTGCATCCGATAAATATCTATCCGTAACTGTGCTGTCGTCTGCATGCCCAATGATACCGGGCATAAGCAGATCATTTATGTGCAGCAAAAATAGAGTTGCGGACAGGACCGATCCCTGAGGAACGCCGTCGTCAATAGGCTGGAGGTCAGAACAGTAGCCATCAATGACTACTCGTATTGACCGGTCACTCAGGAAATCCGATATCCAGGTGCAAAGGCCATCAGGAATACCAAACGATAGGAGCTTGCTTATAAGGCTAGCGTGCCAAACTCTGTCAAAAGCCTTAGAAATATCGAGTGACACGGCAAGAGCTTCACCGTGTCTCTCGATGGCCTCACTCCATAAGTGTGTGGCATACACAAGAAGGTCCCCAGTTGACCGGCCTCGGCGAAATCCGTATTGACGGTCACTGAGGAACAACTTATATAAACTTAGGAGTAAGTAAGGAGTATAGACTTATATAAACATAGGTTTATAGGTTGTCTACCAGACAAAAGTGTTGCAGTCACATAGTATTTATTAAAGGTCAGTATTATTGGATGAAACCAATACAATATAAATTATCATCAACATCAGCTCGTCCCTACCGAGGAGCATGAGCCTACCCGTAAAGGGTGTATAGGCCGTAGTCGTCCACGCGGACCCAGTGCGGATTGAGCGACTTCACGGACAACCTCTGAATTTCTTCGCAGGCGTGCGCAGAATTCCTCACGATGTTTTCCTTCACCGTAAGAGCGTCGTATTAAAGTACGTATAATTTCGAAAATTCGAACGTGGTGGGGTTTGAACCTACACCCTCCAGACAGGACGGCAACAGTCCACACCACAGCCACCGACGCTATTATTAAAAATTAGTTGATCATTAATTCATTTTAAAATGAACCACAATAATATGGGCACCAAGCACATTTTTTTTTTATCATACGCACCAAATAAGAAATTCGCAAATATTTATGCTCTAGCTTTTCAAGGACATTATGTTGCCATTTTAAATTGTTATGTCCATAAACCTGTAAAGAGATTGTTATTTTTAAATAAAAAGAAATACTGTTGTATATGTTTTGTTATTTTAGAACTCAATCCTCTTTTGATATTGTTCTTAGACTCCATATAATTTTGGACTAGGCGAAAGTTATATACTCGCGTGCAAGTAAATCGACTCAAGCCTCAAGTGCGCATAAAAAGTGATATAACTAAAAAATGACTTATTTTACCTCTATATAATGTTTGACATAATTAAAGCCTAGTAATTAGGCTTTTAAATGGTAGCATAATATCAGTAATTTAAATAAACACTTGTACTTAGAATGCAACTGAACGCAACCTCCCGTAAACTGCTCTGCGCTCTATTCACAACTTGCGCGACACAACCCCCTATAAAACCCCCTGTAATCGTTTTTTTCTTATCAGTCGCTCATTAGACGTTGACCTGAACACATCTCTGCAAATTAAAGCCGTCATTTGAAGAAAATTATGGATACAACACCTGAAGAAGCCGCTCAAGTCGTTGCCCTGTTGCAAGAAGGGTTGAACCAGCGAGAAGTCGGTCGTCGTTTGAATATGAGTCAGTCCGCTGTCTCGAGAGTCTACAGAAGGTTTCAAGAGACTGGTGCCTTCACTCGGAGGCCTAATACCAGCCGACGCCGGTGCATCTCGGAGCGTGACGACCGGTTTTTGGTCTCGACCTCTCTTCGAAATCGACACCTTACCGGCGTAGATGTGCAGCAGGAGCTACGTCAAGTTCGCGGGGTGACTGTCAGTCAGTGGACAGTTAGAGAAGGTTGAAAGAAGCTAACCTTACTCCGAAAAGACCCGCTACAGGCCCGAAGTTGACCACAGCTCATCGTCAAGCACGCCTTCACTTTGCTCGAGAACATTTGGATTGGAGCATAGAGCAATGGCAGTCAGTCCTGTTCACAGATGAGACGAGGATGTGTCTCCATGGCAGCGACAGGAGAGGTCGGGTATACCGTCGTCCCGGTGAACGGTTTTCACAGTGCTGCTTTGTGGAAACCGTTGCATATGGTGGCGGATCTTGCATGATGTGGGCTGGAATTTCCTTAGAAGGCAAAACGGACCTTGTTTTCGTTCCTGGGGGAGGCCGGGGAGGAGGTCTGACCAGTGATCGTTACATTGAAAATGTTCTACTGGATCAAGTTGTCCCTTATCAAGGCTTTATTGGGGAAAATTTCATCTTGATGCATGACAATGCCCGATGTCACACTGCTCGGGCCACACGTGATTTCCTGAACGAAGTTGGAATTCACACTATGCATTGGCCAAGCAAGGAATCCAGCTCCGATAAACATCAATGAGCTCAAGACTGCGTTGGTAGAAGAGTGGGGTCGAATACCACAATCATCCATTACAAAGTTGATAAGGTCGATGAAGAATCGCATGAGAGCAGTGATCAGAGCTAGAGGAGGGAATACCAAATATTGACACGAATAATTTTTTTATCTTACGCACATTTTGTTTCATTTAAACACAATAACCCCATACTGTGAAATTGTATGAATTTTCAACATTTTTTACATTATCATTAGCATTAACCTTGTTTACTAAACTACTGAATCGATTTTCATGCAACTTACACCATTTTAAAGCTCAATTACTAGGCTTTAATTATGTAAAACATTATATAGAGGTATAATAAGGCATTTTTTAGTTATATCACTTGTTATGCGTACTTGAGGCTTGAGTCGATTTACTTGCACGCGAGTGTATATACGAGTAGGGTATGGCAGAAAGCACTCGTCTCTAAGATCTCTTCCTATGAGCTTCCTGAGAGTTTATGCAAATGGCTCACCAGCTTCGGAACAGATCGATGCATCTAGCCTTAGGTTGTCTACGGTGTATGCTCGGTCTCTAAATATAATAATAAATATCCACTGACATTCACACAGCGCCATCTAGCCCCAAGTTAAGCATGAAGCCTGTATTATGGGTACTAAACAACGGATAAACATACATACATACATTTTTTTTTGTAAATACATACATATTATACATAGAAACACCCAGACCATTACAAACAGACATGTTCATGCACACAAATGTTTGTATTGCCCGGGGATCGAACACGGAACCCTTGGTGTTGCGGCCGACCTCTCAACCGCAACACCAAATAGGTCGTCCAAATATGTGGACGCTGGTGTCCCGCAAGGCTGTGTGCTGTCGCCCACAATGTTTCTTCTGTATATTAATTATACGATACGCTACAGATAAGTGGCATTCATTACTATGCGGATGACAGCACATGCGATGCTTAATATACTGGTCGTGCAAATCTTTTTCAACAAGATGTCGTCGATTGCCGAATACAACTTAGTCTAAGGTCGAAAGTGATAATAAAATCCAATCATATTATAGTATTCTTTGGGTCCTGTCATCTACCATCATCCATACCTATTTTTTTTTCAAATTCATTGTTTTTCATAATGTGGCATTAATAAATACATACAACCCTAAATTCTCACCCTTTTATCTCCAACCAAATTATTAGTTATTTTAGTAGCTAAAGCATTGCCCTCATCTTTGACAATGCTTGCCCTCTTACTCTTACCACATCCTTACAAAAAGTTGGTGCTTTTTGTCTACACTAGAAATTGCCTATACACAAACATGTCAAAGGGCCTTTGTTTTGAATCGGGGACCATCATACAATACATATATTTGCAAAAGATTGTTAACACAGGTTTATTGTCTGCTTTTGTAGCAGTGTCAGCATCTAAAAATTGTCTTATGTAATTTATATTACCAAATGAATACAATAAGATTGATATACATAATAACTTTATTTTAATTTTGACTAAACACTAAGCATAATAACTAAATCTTAATCTAATCAATTTCAATAACAGCTCCCACTTTAGTTAGAGCTTCCTTAAGTTTCTCAGCTTCATCTTTGGAAATGTCAGCCTTGACAACAGCAGGTGCACTCTCAACAAACTTCTTGGCTTGCACAAGGTTAAAACCTTCCAAAAGGTTTTTCACTTCTTTTATCAGTGCTACTTTCTGTTTGTCATCAAATTTAGTCAATTTTACCTGTAAACAAAATGTATAATTCCAGTATGAAAATTATAATGGTAAGAACATCTTTAGATTGCTAAACATACATATCACTAGAGGTAGCAATTAGGTACAGATTTGATAGATGGTAGACTCGATCCTGAGTCATTTAGTTAGGTACCACCGCAGTGCCAGATATTGTTCTGTGAAATAGTAGTGTTTTGCACTTCTGTGTTTCAGGATGAAGGCACAGTATCTAGTAAAATTACAGTAACAGCAGTCACCTTGGAAGTCATGCTCAGTGTGGCTTCGATAGAGAGTAAAAACTGTTTATCAGTTGTTGGTCTCAACCGATACCATCAGGAGAGCATCCTGTCTGTTCTGTACACCTTGTTACATAAAACAATAAAAGCTGTTTGGGCACTGTCTCTAGGTCCAAGTGGGCACAACATTCAGCTACGTGACCCCAAGGTCAAGGGTTTGAATCCATCAAGCAAATATCACTTTGTGCAATTTTTCCTAGTTTGGTTAGGACATTGCAGCCTGAATCACCTTATTGTCCAAAAAGAAATATGTCAAGATTCACATATTATCATCAGCTTATATAATGACACTACACAAGGCACAGGCCTATAGCTTTGGCAAAATAGACGTTATCCACTACTGTAACTCTATATACTGCAAAAAGATATAATAGTAATATAATGTCAAAAATCTCACAGTAAAGTTAGTTTTGACAGCTTTTGGGGCAGCTTCTTCTTCATCCTGAGCAGGAGATGCAGCCCCTATGGCAAAGCCACCGACGGGCATAACTGGGGCATCGGGCAAGTTCAGTCTTTTCTTCAAAACCTGGCTCAACTCTGACACCTCAAGTAAGTTAAGGGTAGTTATATCTGCAACTATTCTTTCAATTTTAGGAGAGACAGGTTTGTCAACGCCTTCCGGTACCGGTATAGATAAAGGCGCACCAGCTTGAGCGATTTCTTGTCGTAAAATAACGCTGAAAATTTTAACTTAGGTTAACTTAACCTCAAATAAAAGTTCAAACGTTTCTGCCTTAAGATTATGATTACCATCGAGAAAATGATCGCCATTGGCTACTAAAAGCTGCACTCCTTAAGATTTTAATGCTGTTCATCGTGAATAAATGCAATTTCTGCGATTTTAGAAATTAAATAAAAATTAAGGAGAGTGCCACAGACTATTTAAAAAACTGTCAATGTCACTCAGTTCAGTGGCCGTGGGTTTAGAGATGCCCTAGTTAGGTCAACTCGTAGACTGACTCGATTACTAAACTCGAATACTCGAGCACTCATGAGTAAGCACTCGAGTACCGGCAAAACACATAGCAGGTACACATATATTTATAATGAGCGTTCCTGTGAGCCATCAGTCATGTGGCAACAGTCAGACGCAACGGATAGTATTTTCATTGTTCAGTCATGAGTGTCATGACACGTTGTCAGTGTGTGTCAGGCAGATTTTAATTAAAACAATATGATATACATATTTACTTTTGACTTTATTATATATTAGCTATGCTCCGCGGTATAAGATATTCTCCCGCAGCAAAACGTAACCCGTGTATTTATCCCGGGTGTCAGCTAACTTCATACCATTTTTTATACAAATCGCTTCTTAAGGTCGCGTGACTTAAAGCAGCTCACGCGAGTTAGCAGCGAACCGCACAATATTATTTAAAAAAAATCTTAATGTAAAACAGCCTAAGGCTTGTAGTAAAAAATGGTTAGTTCAGTATAACAACCAGACACCCCGATTTCATTTGTGTATTAATTTTTGATTGATCAGACTAATATTTATATTATTAAATATTGAATAAACTAAAGGTATATTATTTTTTTAATAGTAAACTTATGACTCAGTATATGTAGTTTCTGTATTTTTTGTAAATAACTATTTGAAAAATTACTCGAGCAATTGTTGTACACAAGTGCTCGAGTAATTTTTCTTGAGATGAGTACAATAAGGTACTTTATTTTGACACGAATACTTTATTTTGATTCCAGTATTTTATTTTGAATCGAGTACTTTATACTTCCCCCTACAATCGAGTTCTAACTCGATTCTTCTTTATGAGGGTTTTAAAATACCCGAGTACCAAAAATAGAACTCGACTCAGAACATCATAAAAAGTCAAGCTTTTGAATCTTACTTTACCGACCTTAACTTCAACATATTCCACATATCAGTATATATTTATGGCTTCGTCGTTTCGCTACCGTCGTGGAGGTGATTCGAATATTTAGTTTCGGATCTGAGGAAAGTGTTTAGAAAAAAGACAGGTATTTAGCTATCTTGAAAACATTCCTCCGAGAATGGGGGGTTCGAGAAAGATAAAAAGTAGACTACTGTCATTCTTTATCCCTTCAACTATCTCCATGAAAAAAAAACACGTCATTGTGTCGTTTTTTGTGACAGACCAACAGACGCATAAATAATAGCTGAAGATGCGTCTCCCTATGTTTAGAAGTCTTAGGATTTCACATTAATCTGTGACGAAAAGGGATGAAACGATATGAGTAAAAACAAGTACATACTCGATACTTTTATCCGATACCAGGTATTTTATTATCGATACTTTATAATTAAGAATCGTGTAGGTATCGATTAAAAGTATTCATATCATATCAGTGAAAATGAAGCAACGAATGAAGATTTTGATTTCGGTTACAAATCAAACGACTCACAGTTGGCAAAAAGTGAAAGCGCTCGTAGAAAGCAAATGAAGTTCAATTTATTTGCCTAATTCAGCCTGCACCGTAAAATCCTTGGCGATTAGAGGCATATGATGATTTGAAACTTGAGTCCCGAGCGTTATTCCTGCACTTATTTATTTAAAGTAGGTACCTTTGGACCTTGCGAAAGAGTTTTTTCATAGCTCGCGCAATAAGTGTTGACTCAAGAAATCACTACTATTAAAGCAGTCTTTAAGTAAATGCTACAATTAATAATTGGAACATTTCTTTAAGTTTTTTCTTGATATTTTCTAATAGCTATTCGATACGAGTAAGTATCGATACTTTTAAATCAACATAGAGTACGATACTTGACAACCGATTTAGTATCGAGTAAAAGTATAGATACGTCTATGGTATCGTTTCAACCCCAGTGACGACCTGTAATTTTTTAGTGTTAGAACACAAGATTCTCGAGATTTTACATGGTGCTATTGACACTGACAGCTGACAGCCTTATGTCAACAAAAACTATCTTATTTTATAATAACATGTTTTGTTTCTGTATGCCTTCAGTATTAATATTTTGTGCAATTGAACATGTAGAATATTAAATAATTCAAATAGTGAAGTGAGAAATTAGTAACATTGTCTGTTATCTGTTGAATATTGTCAAACGATAGTTACGATACATACCAAAACAGCGACTGCTAGTCAAGGTAAGTTTATAATTGTATCTGAATGATTACCAATTGCTAGGTTTATTGCGTAGACAATTCTTACGTCGATTTGCGATTCTTGATCGTTGAGTTCCATTTTCGTTTATGCCCTCTTAACAAACGCGATATTCGTATAAATGTTTTTATTCATTTATTGCCTAGCATATAGCAATATTATTTAGTTAGAGGATCATTATTAGCAGATGAAAACTTGCCTAGCATATAGTAATATTATTTAGTCATTATTAGCATATGAAAAAATCAAATAACGTTCCGTTAAACAGGAGTGTTATGAACTTTTGTGTTTCGGAATGAGGGCACTGTAGCTAGTGAAATCACTGGGTGAAGAGACCTAACATCTGTCGGCTCGAGTATATCAGTTGTGGGTAGGGTTGCCAACCGTACTCTAAAATAGAGTATTGTCCTCTATATCATGTGGTCGTACTCTATAATCTATAACACTAATAAAGTACGCTAAAATACTCTTTTTTTACAAAATGTTTAGTGCACGTCCGTAATAATACGCAAAACCTTAATCAGAATTAAAAGTCACTATTTACAAAAATGGTTTGATTTTAGTAATGATAACTGCTGTATTCACTAAATACAATATCTTTAAAGACTACTGTTGAATTTAATCATTTAGAACAAATTATAGAAGGAAAACTTAATTTAAAAAGACTAAACATAGACATGGATACTTTATATTCAGAAGTATCAATTTTAAAATTGCTCGAAGCCGAATTGTTTAATAACGCAGACTTTATACAAAAATGCACCGCTGAAAAATGGCAATATATTTTTAAAAATGTCCTCAAGAATTTATTGTTTAAAAAAATTATTAGCTATGTTCTCTGTTCCGCCACTTCAGCATTTACAGAAAGAGTCTTTTCGGTCATGAATGTAAAGTGGCGAGAAGAGAGAAACAGAGCTTCATTGAATTTAATCAAAAATGAGCTCTTGATATATATAAATTTAGAGTTAGAATGTTTAGACTCATTCAATACCTTTAAAAATAATGAAAATTTGTTATGTGCCGCAAGAAGTACTAAAAAATACCTTTTTAAAAGATAAAAATAAATGATACTCTTTTTTATAAGTGCATACTCTTTTTTTACCTCCTTTAAAATGAGATATACTTTATTTCTGCTAAAAAGAGTTGGCAACCCTAGTTGTGGGTCTCCTTCAATGCCGCTCTGTCATAGTTATGCATATCACTTAACATCAGATGTGCATCCTGAGCATATTTATTGTACACTTATTACATTGAAAAAAACCTTTTCTATTTGAACAACTAAAAATATATTATGAATGAATAAAAGTGCTTAGCTTCCTTTAAACTTCTAATTTAATTTATCTTAATACTGAAGATCACTTTGATAAAGGTTACCAAGTATATATTACTTACCTCAATGTGGTATTTCAACTAGTATTTTTTAGTATTTTAGGTTCCAAGTTATTGAAGTGTATTATTTTTATTATGACAGTGCAGCACTAGATTTAAAGGGTGCAATGAGACTAATATACCATATTGCAGTGAGTTAAAAGAAAAGCATTCATTGGTGTGGACTGTTGCCTCCCAATCTGGAGGGTACAAGTTCAAATCCCACTGATTTTTTGTCTAAATCATATGTAGAAAGAAATAAAGAAGAAAAGGAGAAAGGGTGAATAAGTTTATAAAGATAAATATGTTGGTATATTTACTGATATAAAGACTTGTTGAACTTAGGGTAGAGTTAGCCCATTCAGAAGCTTGGATCTACATGAGCTCTTTTACATTGTTATTGATGACTTATAGTCAGATTATTAAGCAGATGTGTATGGCATCCTTGGAATATGAAAAGGTTTCTCACATCCAGATGCCCTGGGCTTTTCTGGTGACTCTATTACCATGTGGTATCAAATGGTGATATATATAGGTGATAGTGATGACCGTTCAAACGCAAGGCATCTGGATAAGACACAACAGTTAAAGTTGAGTCAACAAAATCTACCTCAGTAGTGGGGCAAGACCTAAATTTGATGTGGGCATGATATATTTGCGAGGCCCCCTGATGGATGACGCAGGAGGATGGATTTTAAAGCTCAGCTTTTATTCAATTTTTTTCTTAATTAAATATTTTTAGATAAAATATGTTTCTGACTTGACTAGAAAAGAAATTACCTATATCTTTGTTTGCGTTTCCGGACCTTCGAGGCGCGGGGCCCTTAAGACCGCGTGGCCGTAGGTGGAAACTTCCACCCGAAACTATTCATAAATGCAATGAAGGGCCATGGACTGAACTGAAAAATAGCGTCAACGTTAAAAGATGTTTTACTATATTTCTCGCCGTTTTGAGTTTATTGAGGCAGAGAATTCGGTAAAGTTTAATCATGACATGCCGCAACTGATTTCTGTAAATAAGTATTATGAACACTCATAGTTAATTAAAATCGAAATAATGTAGATTATATTAAATTTCGCTCATACGGCAAAAGCTTGTTCGTATATACAGCAGAGCTGCGCAAAACTGGAAGCCCAACAAATCCGTCCTAGCTAACCTATGAAGTACTTGAAATAGCGAAACTTGTAATTATCGCACGACGTTTGTGAAACAATACGTTTGGTGATTTTTTTATGTTTAAAGGGGTACATTTGTATATTATTTTGTCCCTATTAACAACTAAAACAAAAAAAAATGCATAACATTTATAGCGTCGACATTTTTCTAAGGTAAAAGAAATTTAACAGCAAATAAGAGATTGAATAGGACAAAGATTAAACTAACAATTCGGAAATGAGAAAGCAAAAAAGGAAAATATTTATCTATATTTTGCTACAAGTTGGTCCTTAAAAATGCATATAAGAATGCTACCAATATGGTTGCCACTCAGCTCAATATAAGGTTCCATTTTACTCAGTTATAGCCCGGTTATCAAGATTGGCCTACATACGGCTATTGCTTGCTCGACTTCACGATGTTTTATCAGCATCACCAAAGTGAGCCGCGTATAATATTCTCGAGTAATTGTAGAATTGTAGAAAAGGTTTTGTCGACCCATTTGGTGTAATGGTAGCATATTTATACGCTAGAGAATTAGCTACTACACCAAGGGTTCTAGGTACGATCCCCGGGCATTACAAACATTTGTGTGCATGAACACGTCTGTTTGTATTGGTCTGGCTATTTTTAAAGCTCGATTCTTATAAAAAATACCGAGGTCAGGTCTTTCGGAATTTGGAGTCTTTTGTAAAAAGACTTCAGTCCTGCCAAAAAGAACTTAGAAGACTGCGTCTTTTAAAACCTGTACTTTGGTGTAAAAGCAATTATTGATTTTTGAGTTGCGAAGACAAGGACGCGATTTATTTCAATCAGATTAGTAAATAAATATGGATGACGATATAAAGTCACTCGGTATTACCATAATTAAAAGATATAATACTGCAACTCAAATTCATGACTCAGTCTAGCTAAACAACTAAAAACACTCGAAAAGACTCTGAAGACTCAAACGACTCGGGAATCACTAACGAGTGTCTAACGAGTCCTAGTCTTAAAAATTGGACTCGCCCGTGGAGGCTTCCGCAGCAGCAAGTAACATAAAATAATTTTAAAAAATTACTTAGGCACCTACTACAGCTTTAATATGAAAAAATAGTGGTTCACCGTTTATGACCTATAAAAAAACTACACACCAGAAATCGTTCAAACTAAATTTCGTAGATAGATTATATGGTCATGTACATCATATATTTTTTGATTTGATCAACCATATAGTTTAGAAATATAGGGGGGGGGGTCTACAATTTTTACTCGCGCAAACTATTCTCAAAATTTCTTTTTCAGTATTTTATTATTATAAGTATATTATTATTCTTTCAAGTTTCTTGTGAAAACCTAATAACGGTTCACAGAATACATATAAGTGCTTACAAAGTTTGAATAATGTAGTGCTTAAGTTTCGAAGACAAAAGGGTGTGACATACAGGCGGACAAACAGACAGACAGTCTTGACGAATTTATAAGGGTTCCGTTATTTGCTAATTTGGCTAAGGAACCCTAAAAATGACTCAAGTACCAAAATGAAAACTAAAAATTTGAATTTTTACAAAAACTAGGTTGAAGTCTATGAATTCGAAATATGTTACGAATATATACACTAAAAATAGATAAAATAACCTCTTATTGACGTGATGAACTGATGAATGACCCATTTGGGGTTATTGTTTGAAATGTCGGCTTTTACACCAAGGGGTGTTTTCTATGTATAATAATTATCGATTTACCAAAATATATATGTACGTATGTTTATCCGTTGTTTAGTAATTAAATTTGGGGCTAGATGGCCAGTGGATATTTTATTAATATATTCAAAATAAAACATTTCTATTGCATAGACTAAAGAAAAATTACTTCTGTTAATTGTAGTTAGAAACATAAACAATAAAGTCAAAATATCTTGTGTAACGTTCGTTATTGCGAATTCAGCAAACATTTGTTATGATTATATAAAGCCCTAAGGGTGATTGTATAAATTTTCTTTTGAGGTGTAAAGCAATGAAGCCATTTCTGTGCCACAAAAGGGAAATCTTAAAATAACATTTAATCGGCATGGATGTGAAATAGAAAAGTTTTAAAAAGCTCTTGTACGTAACAAGGCAAACATTTTAATGTTATTTCGGTGCACCGATTGCTCAATTAAGCCGACATACAACCTTAGTAGTATGTATAATATGTATTTCTAAGAAAAAAAATAAACGAATATAGTATTTATATTGGAACTATATCCAAGATCTTCGCCTTCTCTCGGCCTTCCCAGCTTGGCTCGTAGTATTGGCATGCCATCCCGTTAAAGGTTTCAACGAAAGGCGATCTGCTGTCAACAAAAGTTACTACTAAAGACAGAAAAAACGAACTATTTAGGTATTGTACTCAACAGGCCAAACCACTGAAGCGCTTTTTTTCAAAGCATCATAACTCATATTTTTAGTTTAGTATTTTAACAGTTTTTTATTATATTTTTTGACGTTCATAAGTGCTTTTTGTAAGCCTAATTTGAAATAAATGTTTTTGACTTTGATTGTTTTTTTTGCTATTAATTATTTTGCGCGGCCCATTTAAAAATCTTTTGATTTTATAGCAATTTAAA
Source organism: Leucinodes orbonalis (assembly GCA_019425675.1). Classification (NCBI taxonomy): domain Eukaryota; kingdom Metazoa; phylum Arthropoda; class Insecta; order Lepidoptera; family Crambidae; genus Leucinodes; species Leucinodes orbonalis. The sequence continues at coordinate 193,189 of PQWD01004111.1, forward strand.
TTATCGGGTATAAGAGTCTGTTGTCTCTGGTGTCAGGCGCAATGCGACATTGACGGAAAATCTCTCAGTTGTTAGTCTCATTCGATGTCGCTCTGGCATGGTCAGGCGTATCACTTACCATCAGGTGAGCGTCTTGACCGTCCAACATTTCTGACATAAAAAAATCTTTTACATGCCACTAATATGCCTAGTTACATTAAGAGTTAAGTCTAGTATTAAGATTGCTTGTCTCACCCCCTGAACTCAACTCTGTGCTTGAAGGTCTGTGCCCTGCAGTGATGCGTAATAGGCTGATTATGATGAGGGTTATCTAGATGGACCAAATGGAAGGTAGTAAGTAGGTCGATCAGTTGATGCTTGTTGAGGACAGCGAAGGTCCATGTATTGACAACATGGGAAGATTTATGTTCAGAATTGGGCTGAGATAGGCCGCTGTTCCGATAGGTGGTTCGACAAGCTAAAGTGCTTGGCACATTTGTCGCAGTACCGATAACCATTGGTGTAAAGCGTGTTCTGGAGTGAAGACCTCGTGTTGGAAAACGTAGTGTGGGGCGATTTCCGAAAAAGTCAAAGTCAAAAACATTTATTTCAAATTAGGCTTGCAAAAAGCACTTATGAACGTCAAAAAATATACAAAAATATAATAAAAAAGATTAATATACTAAACTAAATATGAGTTTTGATGCTTTGAAAAAAAAGCGCTTCAGTGGTTTGGCCTGTTGAGAAAGAAGCACCCAAGAAAACTCAACAGTGTAGCCTTTTTTAAAAACAATTCCTTAATGTAACAATATATCATAAACACTGAAATAGCTGAGCAGTTTAAGACCACGGATTTTTATCACATAAATATTCGTCAATAGTGTAGTACCCTTTTTTAGAAAGGTGTTGTTTGATTCTAACTTTAAACATATGAAAGGGCAACTCTACAATATTTTGCGGTACCTTATTGAAAAACTTTATACATCTTCCTATAAAAGATTTACCTATTTTATGTAGTCTCAAGTCCGGATAAGCAAGTTTGTTTTTATTCCTAGTATTAGAATTGTGTGAATCACAATTTTTTCTTAAAGGTGTTATAGTATTTACGAACATAAATTAAATTTTCATAAATATATTGCGATGCTACAGTCATTATATTTATTTCTTTAAAAAGTTCCTTAACGTGGTCTAAGGTTGTAGATAAAACGAATAGCTCTTTTTGTAGCACAAATATTGTATTAATGTCGGCAGCCGAGCCCCACAACAGTAGACCATATGACATGACACTATGAAAATAAAGTAAACCAATTTTGCCGTTTCTATATCTGTCAAGAGCCTTATCTTTCTAACAGCATAAGCTGCCGAGCTAAGTCTACCAGCCAGGGATTCAATGTGAGGCCCCCATTGCAGCTTTGAATCTAAAATGCCTAGAAAGGCAGTGGGGTCCACTAGCTCCACTTGATCATTATTTAGAGTTATATTGGTCTCGACCTGCCTTACATTGGGCATAGTGAATTTTATACATTTAGTTTTTTTTCATTAAGTAAAAGATTGTTAGCAGTAAACCAATCCATAACTTGGGACAGAGCTCTATTTACATCGTGAAAAGTCTCCTTACGTCTGTTCACCTTAAAAATCAATGACGTATCATCAGCAAGTAGAACTATATCCGAAAGGCTTTTACAATAGTAAGGGAGGTCATTTATAAAAATAAGAGAGGGCCTAAAATTGGACCCTGCGGTACTCCCATGCGCAGAAGAGCGCCTTGCGAAATTATGCCATTAATACAGACTTTCTGAACTCTTTCCGATAAGTAAGATTCTATAAGACTTAATGAGTAGATGAAAAATGGATGGATGGAGCGATGCCTTCTGTAAAATATTGGAAGTAGTTGGCAACAAAAACACGGTAGCAATCTTGTAAATTTTAAGGCTGAGAGCCATTTTTTTTTATAACATAGGGAGGCAAACGAGCATGCGGTTCACCTGATGGAAAGTGTCACCGCCGCCCATGGACATTTGCAACAGCTGAGGTCGCAGGGATGCGCTGCCGGCTACGCTACGCTCGCCAATTGCCCGGTGAAGCTGTAAAGGCCATCTGCGGCCAACAGCAGTAGTCAGTTCGAAAAAAAAACGGTAGCAATCTATGTACATGCGACAGACAGACAGAGGACAGGAATAAGCTGATGATTAGGGTAAAGCGATTATATAAATGGGTAGTATATGTTGTTACCTAAAGATTTTTCTGTTCAGTTCAATCGTGTTATTTCTAGTTAACAACTGGAAACAAGGGATTATACAGATGGATGTAGGGACGCGGGGCGAGTATTGCGTCAGACAGATTTCATATTACCTAAGTGTAATCGATAGTTTGCAGGCCTCGTGTTTGTTATGATGTACAGGAATGGGTATTATTATTAGACGCGTATGTTGTTGGATAAACACAATTATATAACTTTTTAAACACATACATATTCATCGTCATCAGCTCATTATACGTCCCCACCGAGGGGCACGAGCCTACCCGTATAGGGTGATTAGGCCTTAGTCGTCCACGCGGGCCCAGTGCGGATTGGACGACTTAACGCACAATCTTTGAATCTCTTCGCAGACGTGCGTAAAGGTTTCCTCACGATGTTATCCTTTACCGTAAGAGTGTCGGATAACGTACATATAATTTCGAAAACTTGAAGACACATTGGTACATGGCGGAATTTGACCCACAGTCCTCCGGTAGGAGGGCAACAGTCCACACCATTGCGCCACCGACGCACACTAAATTATTTAAATTTAATTTAGATCCATATAGAAAGAATATAAGTAATTATTAAACAGTCATAAAAGTATTCACATTTAAAAGTTGGCCAAGTGCGAGTCGGACTCGCGCGCGGAGATAGCCGTAGCATCAAGTAAAAAAATATATGTATTTACTGAGGTACCCACAGACATCAGATGTATATTACATTAGACTGGACAAGCCGCCAAGTTTATAGGCAGTCCCAGTGTCGCAATTTCTTTTCGGTTCTTACCTGTAAAAAGTTATTATATTTCTTGGTAAATTTACTGATTCATTGCGATGATGGTATGTTACAATTGCACAGGATGGCAATTTTGGAAAAAAACGGTAATTTCTTCTATTATTCGTGCGTCTTGACTCGTCTCAGAGAGCGTAAACTGGTAGCCAGTGTATGCTCGTTGAGCTTACAGTTGTCGCACTTTAAACGCGGCTTGTCTCATCTCCTGTATTGGGAAATCTGTGGAGGTACCCAATACAGCTTTATTATTTGAAAATAGTTGTTCACACTTTATGGCGAATAAAAAAACTACTTACTAGATATCGTCCAAACCAAATTTCGTTGTTAGATTTCTTGGTAATGTATGGGACACACATTTTTTCATTTTGAAAGTGTCTCTTGCGCAAACTATTCAATTTATATAAAAAACTATTACAAACCTTAATATCATTTTTAAGACCTACGCATTGATAACCCACTTAAAAAATGGGTGCGGCAGGGAACACAGAAATCTATAAAACATAATCCTCCTTCGGCAGTCGGGTAAAAATAATACTCTGTTCCGAAAACAGAATTAATAATAAGTTTTCAATTCAATTCATTTATTCAAAAACAATATACATTGTGTTTGAAATGTCAATATTCACGAAGAAATAAGCAAATAAATAAATCCAAAGTCACAATCATATTTAAACAGGATGTTCCAATATCACAATTAAAATGTTAAAAAAAAGTCTGATTTAAAATGTATATAATAAATAACTTACAATAATGATTGTATAAATTAACCATAGATGTCACTAATTACAATATCTTATTAGTAGAAATTCTTCGAGGCTGTAGTAAACGATTTTCCATAAGAAATTCCTTTAACTTGTGCCTAAACTCATTTCTATATAAAAGCATTTTTAATTCGATTGATAATAAATTGAATAACTGTATTGACTTAAAGAGGGAACAGTGTTTACCACATTAAGTGTAGGAATCAGTTTATTCGGAAAGCCTTTCCTTCGTGATTGCTTCCTCTTATACCTCTTTTCATCAGTTTCATAATCGCGTATGTTTGACATAAAAACACATTATACAAAAATATATTAGGACGGAACTGTTAATATTTATGATTTGTAAATCATTCCCTACACGACTCCTGCTGCCTAAGTTCCAAAAGTTACTCCGTGGTGTATTTAATTTTAAACGGGCATTGTTTGAAACTTTGTGGGACTTCAGGTGGTCGAGCCGTCGAACGTTCTAGCATTACTGAAACACTGTCGCCAAGTAAACGATCCCTGTCGAGCCCAGTTCGAATTTGAGCCTTGCCGGTGTAACACGACCTCCGTCGCCATTTCAGAAGGCTAATAGTAATTGCTTTTTATTGTTTTATCGAGATCGTTTGATTTGACGCATCGCGACCGGCTTTTGTTATTGTGGTAAGTAAGGCTTATGCACTTGTTATTATTATTAATATTCAGTTATTTGTAGAAAATAAAAATGCAATGACTGATTTTATATTCCTAACTTAGTAAACTTGAAGTGTTAAATATACACTTAAGTTTGTATTAAACATTGTTTTGTATTGCGTTTTCGGTTTTCATTGTTTAGTTTTTTTTTTCGTTTCTATGGCTCTTGTAGGTGTAAAAAGTTTACACAATCAATATTATTGCGATTTTAATATGTCTTCGCTCTTCTTCTGTTTTTAACATCAGGAACTATTTGCCATATAATCAAAAAGTTTTGAAGTCTAAATAATATCTAAAACACGCAATAACACTGTTTTTTTGAACACATTAAAGTCCGAGTTCGTCTAGCAGCTACCGAAAGGAAAGGCCATGTGCGGCCAACAAAAGTAGTCAGTTCGAAAAAAAAGACTTATCGTATGGGAGACCGATTCTTAGGTACGTGTCGGGAGGGCACGTTCAGCCGTTGGATTCGGCTACTAAGGTAGTACTAAGGTAGTAGCCGAATCTATATATAAATTTTGCCTGTCAACGTGATTTTCTTAACTAGGCTTTTGATTTACTCCAGTTGTTGCGGGAATTTCATCAAATGCTTGGTGGTTTTATTATGTGAAATTTTTTTTGTCTTCAAAACTAATGAACTGATTACTCATTTTCTGTCATATGAATTAACACATAAATTTCCTATCATGTGAACTATAACACCAGCGTTTGACACAAAATATGATTAAAAATAACTTACACATCGATTGTGCCTTAAACAACAACATGTAAAAATCATTAAATGTAAAGACGACGCTTAAAAAACCGCATCGAAATTGGTTCAGCCAAACACGAGATAATTGCGGACAAACATACATACAAGTCAAACCGAGAACATCCTTTTTTTAAGTTAGTTAAAAAAGAAAAAAAATGTGGCTTTATTCTGGGTAGGGAGTTTGGTGAGCGTAGCACATTTTTTCCGGATGGTCTTGTTACTGTTGGCCGTATATGGCCTTAGATAGCTCACAGCCAAATGGTTCTCAGCCTAGGGCTTTCAAACAAGATGGCTCTCAGCCTTATTGGCCCCCAGTCTACCTGGCTCTCAGCTAAAGATTATGATCAGCCTTAAATGGATTTCAGCCTATCTTAGTCTATGATTCTCAGCCTATGATGGCTTTAAGACTAGATGGCTCTCGACCTAGAAGACGCAACCTATGATGGCTTGTAGACTAAATGGCTCTCGGCCTGGACAACTTTCTGCCTGTATTGCCCTAGTAAGAATACAATTGTTACAGTCCCTAGTCTTTCCGCTAGTGCCGTTAGAGGCGGCTTAGGTAGAGACATTAAGAAGAGAAAATGTAGTAGAACTCTACTATATGAATCTTACCTATAATGGTACTGCTATTTCTATTGCTAAACGTGGGGAAAGGTAGCTCTTTCCAGTCAACGTTAAATCTATTCATAAAAATAAAATTGGGATGTCTGTTATTAATATTGAAATAATCATTTTTTTGTTCATGAAAATCAATATACAGTTGAAACAATGGCATTTTTTTAAATGATGATGATGATGTCCTCCCAGACGTTTCCGTCGACGGAGACACCCTGTCAGTCTGAATTTCGAATGTGAGCTCGGACATGACTTGCAAAACCAAACTTTGTCAAAAAAGTGCGGTTGCAAATTGCACAGTAAAGTTGGCCACTGGAATTATATGAATAATTGTAGTAGGGCTTGGGAAGAGTTTTGCGGAGTTGGCGTTTAGCATCAAGATCTTCAACATAAGAAAGATCATACTCGTGATGTACATTGAGTACATCCCCCAAATATGAGGCAAATATTTTGATACAAAAATCAAATATTTTTAAACCCTAAATCCTTAATTATCATCTATAATACTTTGCGATTGATCAATAATATATATGACTATAAATACCAAAAAATTGTTGACTAAAAAAAAACTATTTTCAATTAAAAATGGCGGAGGGCGGGCCAGGCGCGGTGGGGCGGGCGCGCTGAATAAATTAGTACAAGCTTTAATAAATTATCGAATTGCTCAATGCTATGCGATAATTAATTTATTATTTATTTTGTAAAAAATTTCTGGTAAATCCGGAAAAAAATTACAAATAATATAAGTACGATAATGGGACGAATGGATGCCGATGTTTTCAAATTCATTCTGTATATACGGTACCTACATATTTTTACACCAAAATATATTGTTTAAATGTTTTTTCTGCCTGTTTATTCCGGGTAATTTCTGAAACGGCTGGACGGATTTGCACGGGACTTTTTTTTGGCTGGTCGATGATGTAGTAAGGAAAAACAAAGGCTACCTTTATTTTTGAAAATTTTGGTTGTACGACGCGTAAACTTCGCGCTTCGTTTTTCTGCGGAAGATTATCTTATATCGCAGGTAATACCGCGAAGCACAACTAGCGAAATAATGAAATTTATTAAAACCGACCTCTGGTTTCAATTCAACGCCTGTTTACAAGAGGGTAATGCACTGAAACCTCACTATTCGTTCGTCTGAAGTCGTATTAATATTGATTGTGTTTAATACACCGAGTTTCCTTGGTTATGTAACTGCTCTTAGCTTGTGCGCTTTGCGTACCAACGTTATTATACATTTTATAGGGTTCACTTGTTATTAATACACATACTTAGAAACTTATTTTATGGCCCTTGCAGGGTGTCACGTGAGCAATGTACCTACAGCTTTATTTATGTAACACCAATGCAACACCATGTGACTAGCAGAAAATAAATAAATAAATCGTCAACTTATTATAATGTCGCCACCGAGGGGCTCACCCGTAAAGGGTGTATAGGCGTTAGTCGTCCACGAGGTGGCAGGCAGGTGGCCTTCACAGCTTCACCGGACAATAGGCGAGCGCCAATGAGTGATGGCTCTCAGCCCAACTATTAGCCTATAACGTTCTACTGCACTGAACACCAATTTCAACACTAGCCATTGATTGGGTCATTGGTCCGTAACGAGTACTACCTATCCTAAGATTGTAACTGAGACGGATGGCTTCACGTGCCCTCGGAAGCATGTTTTTTTTTATTCTACTAAGTCGCAAACAAGCTCCGGGCCGCCTGATGGTAAGCGGTTACCGAAGCCTATGAACGCTTGCAATAACAGAGGCATTACTGTGTTGTCGACCATTTAAATTATCTTTTTTTCGGACATACAGATGATTCAGTCAGCAGTGTCAATTAGGCTGGGACTGGGACTTTTTGTCTCAATCCAGTCGGTTTTGAAGGAAGGAAGCTAGTAATCGATGGACAGACACAAAATACCATTTACAGTAGTGTAATTAGATAATATCGGTTTCCGAGATTTCTTCTGTGTTCTTAATCAGAAAAGTGGACCGTATTACCCCGAATTTATAGCCAGCGGCTCTCGCGGGTTAAAGCTAGTGCCAATAATAAAAAAAATGTCATCATCCCTATTCTAATTTCGAGGTTGCCTCGAGGAAAAGTCCTATGTAAATATCATTTTTACACGTGCAAAGTGTTACAAAATAATTCCATACAAAGTACTAGACAATTCTGATATAGAATTCATAGGTTATGTTAATCGGAGGAATTTGATTCCTCCGATGAGCATGCGAAGGCCAAGGGCGTGGGAAGGTCATTAGAGAATAGCGAATCATGTTCATCTTATTGCTATACTTTGTTTTTATTGTTGACGACCCATTGGCGTTGCGGTTGAGACGTCGGCTGCAACACCAAGGGTTCCGGGTTCGATCCCCGGGCAGTACAAACATTTGTGTGCATGAACATATCTGTTTGTAATGGTCTGGGTGTTTTCTATGTATAATATGTATGTATTTACATAAAAAAAATTATAAGTATGTTTATCCGTTGTTTAGTATCCATAATACAGGCTTCATGTCAGTGGATATTTTATTATTTATTATGCTACACCGTTCTTTCTGTATTCTGAGCTTACACCTATAGAAGATGAGAGTATTGATTCCATTACATGAGTCTATCTTGAAGTCTCAAAAAAATCTAAGTAGGAACTCGGAAGCTGTTACTTGAAATTTTTAAATATGTAGTGTAAAATATCATTAGAGTTTAAATATTATTTGAATCGACTGTCGACCCGTGAAATAGGATTTTATGCATTTTGTGTTTCGGGATAAGGGCACTGTAGCTAGTGAAATTGCCTGATAGGTACTAATATAATAATAATACCTAACATCTATGGTCTGGGGTGGCGGGCGTAGGGCGGGAATGACGAAGAATAGTCACTTTATACAGTGACTGTTTTTCTTATGTAATGCTCTGTCATGGTCAGGTGTGTCACTTACCATCAGGTGAGCGAACTGACCGTCCCGATCACTTTGTAACATTAAAAAACCCAAGACTTTGTAAAAACCTATGTTCGGACTTGCCAACTTAAAAATGGTCATTAAAGTTCAAAATAGGTTGTAATCGACACAAAGATGCATTAAAGGTTTAAAATAGCATTGTACTTCAATAACGCCGTGACATCGTGTGATACCATTAGGTACTGCGAATAGGGTTGGCATCTGTCTTGTTTGACCACCTTCTAAAAACAGTCATTTGTCCAAATCTGTCCAGCATTTTTCAGAGATTACCTGGAACAAACAGAGAGACGGACAGACAGACATTTTTTTAAGAAAAATATTAAAAACAGATAGGCTAACAACTGCCTAATGTATCAATGAAGTCGGTAGGTACTTATTTTAACAGCATAGTGTTATTTTTATTGATAGGTATTTACTACCCATTTAGTGTAATGGTTGAGACGTGCGGCTACCACCCCAAAGGTTCCGGAACGATCCCCGGGCAGTACAAACGTCTTTATGCATGAGTATGTCTGTTTGTGTTGGTCTGGGTGTTTGCTTTGGTTCATGTATAATATGTGGGTATTTACAAAAGGAAATGGATATAAATAATATTTATCCGTTGTTTAGTACCCATAATACAAGTTTCACGCTTATCTTAAGGCTAGATAGCGCAGTGTGAATGTCAGTGAATACTTATATTTATGTTTTGAGGGTGGCAACCCTAATTCGCTTCCTGACCTCGCTTCGATCCGCTGACGTGTGCTCCTAGCGATCCGCGTTACCTCACCAAAACAACTTTATGTAACATCAGTCTTATGCATGAAATATGAGATGCATTATACATGTTATTTTCCTGTTATAAATCAACAGACTGTCATGTTTCTTGTATATAGATTGAACACGCTTACCATATTATTGGTACTGTGGGGTCGGTGGGCCCCATTTATATTTTAAAACAAAATTGGCCATGTAAAGTAGAACGTTGAGGAGTTTCTTATTTAGCTTTATTTATATCTAACATTTGTTTCTTTTCACAAGCCGTCACCAAAGACGATTTTATTATTTACCGCTAATTCTACTACTAATTCTTCATATCTACCTATCTATACCGCTATTAGGTTATGATAGGAACGAAGAATACGTCCAGTTCAGCAGCGCCGGATCTTCAATTTTTTTTGGGT
>PQWD01004112.1:0-17846 GCA_019425675.1 Leucinodes orbonalis
AAATTGGATTACAATTTTGTTAAAAAATCGGCAATTCTCGAGTGAAGAGTGGGTGGTGCATGAGATGGCGCGTAACACGAAGAGCCAATGGTTTAAGTATAATCAAGTATATTTAATTTCAAAACTCATGTATAAGAAAACATGTCGGAGTCATTGTATGTATATTTAATAAATAATAATAATAATAGCTTAGGTAACTTCGTGATTTAATCATATTTTTTTGATTTAACTCAATTAATAAAAATAAGAATCATTAAAACTTTTATATTAGTTTTAATTTATTATAATACAAACACATCCTCAGAGAGTAAATATATTTATCCATTCACTTATTATTATAGCATTTAATATTAGCCCAGGTGATAAGTCGGGGTTTAATAGATAAAAAATAACTTTACATACATATATTGATACGTATAATATTCGGAATAATTTATATTAAGGTATAGTCGTTGATGAGTTGTATTAGAGAAATCCGTTACTAATGAGCGCAGCTCTGACAGTTTAACAAGAGTAAGGACGCCTCGTATTGCGTGCAGCTAAATTATAATCAACCCTAAGGCATTTACAATTTTAACTGGTGACGCAGCTATTGCCACTCCCATACTCTAAACTGTACGTGCACAAGTATCAATACGTTAATATTCAATATGGGGTCTGAATAAAAAAGTTACTACTTAGCCGGTTTAAAAAATAGAAGTGAAAAAATGATTGGGCATTTTATATTACATGACGCTCCGATGAATACAGGGGTACTTTCAGTGACAATAGAGGCTAAGAGAGAGAGAGAGAAAACCAGAAGCACATGTTTCGCCCACAAAATTTGAAATACGCGGGCTTTGAACCGTAGCACTTTTACTAAATCGCTCGTCGTAATACCAAGTAGAATATGCAAGACGTGTTTCAAACGCCCACAATGCTCATCTTTAACCACTATGTGCTCTAAATACCAACGACACAGAACAAATATGTAAAAAATTAAAATTACTTTGATTTGCTACGATGTTAGTGTTGAAGACATTATACAAAATGTTCAACACGTGTTCTATTATCATACAAATATTTAAGATGTGTGATGACAATAATCATTTAAGCATATTTTAAGCACCTTACATTGCAACGTCGAGTAAAAATCATGAAGCTACAAACGCAATTCACGTATCCACAACAAATGACGTGTAAAAGCAACATGTAGCAACTCGAGCAGTCTTACTTTCATCGTACCAAGTGTTGTGTCCACATGAATAAGAAATAAGAGTTTCCTCTCTGCAAACAATAAATCGCGCCATTCCATGACTATACACAGGACTGGCAGTGCGCCAACTTTTCCTTGCAATTTTACTACCACTGACTGGTTCGATACTCGGACATTTTGCAGCACACGGGACGAACATGGCCATAACCTATCAGTTTTATTACTATCAGTCGTTGCCGTGATTTAGTTGACTAGCATGCAGTCGTCGCTTCCGCGGTACAATCTTCAAAGCAACTTTAAGTTGTTTGCAGTTTTATGATCTTTTCATTGCATTTTTACTCATGATAACGCTTTTGTGGCGATGATTAAGTGGTTACGAAAATTAAGTAATTCTATTTTGTTAAATGAATTTAAGTGGTTTTATAATGCAGTTGTCACAAAATTTATGATTTTTAAGATATACCATAATGTCACGTGCGAAGAGAACGACCGACTTTATAACAAGAAAACGTAAACGTGCTATAATTTGGAGAGAGTTTTAATTAATCCACATACCCATGTCTGCATACTAAAAGACACTCGTGAAATATTTTACTAGAACGTGGAATCTTCGAATAAAGTTGACTTCTACTTCTGGCGATTTAAAAAAGACTGATACGAACTAGCCAGTTCATTTAAGATTGTGGTATTGTTTTACTCTTTGGGGGACTTGTCGGCTTGAGCATGAACACAATGCCGCGTAAATAACCTCGTTAATAGCTGGGCGGATAGCAATTATCTGGTAAAATGTGCAAATAATTAACAAAAGTATCCATGACACTGGTTTGCGCGTAGGTTTTTTTAGAATAATTATTCGTTTTATTCAGTCAGCAATTGAGGGAGTATAATATGTACTCGCTAACAACAGGATGAAGCTATGATAGAATTCAATATATTCGCTGTAGCGAAAATTTGGAAATGTAATGTCGTTACCTTTATTATTATAAATACCTTGTCTCGGGCCGCTTACCAAACTAGACTCGTGAAATGTTAGAGTATGAGTAATATAATACAACAATCATTAAATGAAATAGAAAACATGTTCATCCCACTAAAAATAGATCGAAAGAATTCGATTCAGACACTCTTCACGATGAAACCAGGCGCAGTGTTGAACGTTTGACAGCGCTTATTGGTGCGAAGCTCTCATGAGAGATATGCAAAGCGTTATAAGTATCTGCCGTACTTGACATCGTTTTTACAACGCCAGCTTTATATATCTCTCATATACCTACTCATAATATGTTTTGGGCGTAGGTATCCTTATTTCCTCGTATGAATGATTCACTCATATTGCTTACTTGTCACTGTGTCAGACGACGAATGTTTGCATGACAGGAAACAATTGTTTTGATTTTGGTGATACCTGGATTCAAAATGTTAAGCATCGACTTCAACTTTCATATTTTATCATTGATGTGGTAACTCTATGTCTATGTATTTTATACTGTGATTGTTAACCTTGGGTTTTAATTATTGTCAAACGAAAGCTACTCCTGTCTACCTAATAACCAAAGCCGGGTCGAGTTGGATGAAATAATAATAAAATAAATTACCATCCTTAATCAGATTTTTCTTGATATGCATATAAATTGTTTATCGTAAGGTGTGTTAGAGAATCTTTCAAATATATTTTGGTAAGTTACCGTTGAATATTAATAAAACTACTTCTTTACCTCACAATGTAGCTCAAACTAATATTTTTATAAATAATCACATAACAACGGTATCAGCTGTAGGCGAGCTTCTATTTGTAATCGTGGTATTTTAATAGCTTAAAAGCTACGAAACAATGACTCATGAAACCAATAAATTGTCTCCTAGCGTGGGGTGTATGACCATTTGTTAGCACCTGACAATTATAAGTATTATAACCCGATAAGGCAGGTGCCAAATACCTTTAAGACAATTCCAATGATACGGCATTAATAAATATCTATATATCCTCAAATCGTTATGTAGCTCCATTTTAATAGCCAGCTTTAATTTTCGTGAACTAATCAGTTTTTTTGTAAAACATATTATTACACATAGAAAAGAGATAGATCAATACAAGCAGTTCTAAATATTTGTGTTCATATTCATGCCACAAATATTTAGAAGTAAATAAACGACTAAAGGTAACGGAGAAATGATGTTCGGACTTTCTATATTACAAAAATAATATACATAGTATGTAATTAAAGCCACACTGTGTCACAAAGAGAGGTTTAATTAGTATAACACAAGCCTCGTGGGAAGATTCTCATCTATTATCATCATCATCAGCTCATTAAACGTCCCACCGAGGGGCACGAGCCTACCCGTATAGGGTGATTGGGCCTTAGTCGTCCACGCGGGCCCAGTGCGGATTGGATGACTTCACACACAACCTTTGAATCTCTTCGCAGGCGTGCATGAAGGTTTCCTCACGATGTATTCCTTCACCGTAAGAGCGTCGGATAATGTACATATATTTTCGAAATTTCGAAAACACATTGGTACGTGTCGGGATTTGAACCTCAGCCCTCCCGGTAGGAAGGCGACAGTCCACACGATTGAGCCACCGATGTCATCTATTATATTTAAACCATACCGCAACAAAAGATATTCATTACGAATTATCTTTTTTTTCGTATTCTGCAAAACAGCGCTTTATTATATTTAAAAATATAAAGTTTGTTTTGAGGCAATATATATATCAACCTACCATTTACGCTTCAGAGAATTTGTGCACCGCTTTACTTAAACGACAACAATTAACTGATAAGTTTGTTAAAAATCTAGCATAGCTATGATGTTTCTATTTAGGAGACAAAATAAACAAATGTTTCGTTTATTTCTAGATTCGGAAGTACCATATGTAACGCGTCATTGACTGATCAATAAAATATACAACAAAGATGGGGCGTTAGGATGGTGTTGTCCAAATATGGGTGTCTGAATCATGCAATGAGATCAGAGTATAACAAAATAATCTATTACGCGTTGCTATTCGTTTAACTAAAAGTCTCTTCTCTGCCAGTTTGAGAATGCTTCCCGATCAATGATACGTTCAACATTATGTCGTATTTCTTTTATATTCCCTTATAACTCATTTTCGCTTAACAATTCTAAAATGTCTTCATGTAACGTATCCTTGAGATGTATCTAACATCTTCCCTAAGTGTTTGGTGAATTACTAAATCATGCAGACTACGTGAAATTTTACAACATTGTTGAATACCTGAAAAGCGTTTCACTTCAGCCATGTTATATGTTGAAGGTTATACTTATTGAGGTTATACGTACTCATTAAAAATTTGTAGTTTATTGTTCAAAGATTTTTCAGTATAATGTAAGCTGTCAAGTATAACCAGTCAAAGCTTTATTTTTTGGATAAACTACTTTAGTGACTACTTCAAGTATAATTAATGACTGTATTTGTATCAATCTTTTATATCAGAAGATATCACTCTTTGTTCGTGCAGATAATATCGGCATTCTTAAGACAATTACCGTGAGATACGCTCTTCAAACTTGGATCACATAACACTGGTCAGTAGATATATGTATTAATCTTTCATTAGTAACCATAACCTTTGATTTGAAATTAAGAAGAAAGATTTCCTGGGAGTTACTAAATATTGAAACCTATCGCTCTGTTCTATGGTCTCTCCCACAGATTTTCCAATACAAGAGATGGGGCAAGCCGCGTTTAAAGTGCGACAAATGTAAGCTCAACGAGCATACACTGGCTGCTAGTTTACGCTCTGTGAGACGAGTCAAGACGCACGAATATTAGAAGAAATTACCGTTTTTTTCTAAAATGCCATCCTGTGCAATTGTAACATGCCATCATCGCAATGAATCAGTAAATTTACCAAGAAATATAATAATTTTACAGGTAAGAACCGAAAAGAAATTGCGACACTGGGACTGCGTATAAACTTGGCGGCTTGTTCAGTCTAATTGTATATTCGGATGTCTGTGGTCTCTCCTAATACGTGCGGATCTACCTATTTGATGTTCGAAACATATAGGAATCCCGAATGGCTAAGGTGGTTTTTATAATAGTTCATGTCCTTTACACCCAACCTATAAACTTTATATACATAGTACATGCTCTACTGCTCCAACAGATCCCGCATACCTACATTAATATTTCATGTAGATAGATACACATAGTTCAATTGAATGGGTTGCCATTTAAATATTTAATCCCAAGCTGATACCGGGCCTTATTGTTTAGAAAAAAATATACTACGAGTATTTTTTGCACAATCACGACTTTGCCAAATGCTCTTCGGATTTGCATATTAACACTGAACCATGATGAGATTAACAAATGATATGATTATTTTGGAATAATAGGAAATCGCGCTCCTTTAGGCTCGTTTTGACTTTATTGGCAGTTGGCATCTGGCGATCATTAAGATCAAGCCACGATAGAATCATTTTGCCTGACGGAAACCATGTCTAGGATCATGGCTCCTTATACTCATCCATTTGCTGAAACATCAGTAACGCAAAAGTCTTTAGATAGAAAATAAAATCTATTGTCAGACGACTTTTGAAGGTCCCGATATTATTTGATAATGATTTATTCGAGATTGGTAATGATTATGGTATGGAGAGAGTGAATATATACAGATTTTGCAATCTGTATATATCTACTCGTTAAAAATTCGTTAAGTTAGGATTTATAAAAAATAAGTTTTCACTAAAAACTAGTTAAAAATGTAACCTATTTTGTAAAAACCTCATACTTTGTCTTTAATCTGGCTAATACTGCTAAATGAGTGAATAAAGCACATAACGGAGTTTATGTAACGGACGTTGCGTGCGCCATATCCATTTACACTTTTATCAGTTTATCTTACGGTGAATACACAAGTAGACGTACGGACATGTGATTAACGAACTCGCCGTATCGAGAAAAAGGACGCTATCTATATAGATTAAGTAAAAAGCCATTGATTTTTTTATGATTGTAAATTAACATGCTAACTTTAATATCAATCATTATGTTCAACGTACATTTTGATTATTGCTTTCACAATAGAGTAACTGGGCTTCGGTCTTTCAGTTATGTTAATGAGGGTTTAATGTACTACCGATGTCGAGGTCGGGTGACCGGAGTCTTATGAGGTACTAGGTACAAAAAACACACAGCACATTATACAGTATATATGCATAATTATTATAATAAAAAAACAAAGGAACATTAACAATTATATCTTGTTTACGTTACAGACAGGCCTAAGATAATTAGTTGTTTAGTGGGGGAAATGCCTGGGAGAGTAAACATATCATGTTGCTATTTATATATTTGGTAGCCTTTATATGTTCTAAAATAAATAAATACACTTGAAACAAATCCCTAACGGTAGGCGGTATTCGTACCCTAATTCATTCACTAGCAAGGTCTATGTAAAAATATATAAATTTTGTATTTTTTAAACGTCTTTAGTGTCTGATAAATTTGTATTGGTACCTTTATTAATATTTTATCTTTACCTACAAGCCCTAATGTTACCTTCCCTTTGATCAGAGCTAAATTTAATAAGGGCATATGAGATGCGGCTTATTTTCTGAATACTGGTGCCGGGTCATTTGTTGGCAACTATTCTGTGACCTTCCCTTTGAATTGTTACCATACCTAATATAGGTCAGCCGCCAAGTATCATTACTTGGATTGCGGATTTGCATGTTTGCCTTTGAAAAAATATTGAATACACAACAGCCGCAATTACTGAAATATTTTCGAAATGGAATAAATGTATCAAATATAGAATGTTTACGAAACGCAACTTTTTAATAGGTACAATTTGAGGTTTACGAAATGGGAAGTTTACGAGATGGGAAGTAGCCCAATTAATATGTACATGGGGATTCTTACATTCAAAATGGCAGAAAAATCCTTCACGATAAACTTATATAATGGGGCACAATTGCAGTATTGCCGTAATTGTAACAGTATTTGTAACTATTGACCATATACTGTAGGTAATGTGGATACAACATATGTTTGCAAAATTGATCAGTGTTCGTACACAATAATGAAATAAATCACATTAACGTAGCGGTATCGAGCCCCGATTAAGCAATGATCTTGTGTCTAAAGGGTAGAAAGGGTATAATAAGGGATTTAAATACTTCAAGACTATTCTGTAAATACATAGTACGAGTACATAGAAATCTCTTTGTAACTTGTGTATTTTACATTATGTACTTATAAAATGTCAGGTTTAATGGGAGACCGCTTTGACCCCAAAAATCGTAGATAAGTTAATTGTATAATATAGGTTTCTTATAATAAAACAAAGGAAAAACAAGCATTTATCCAATCCAATGGTTATTGCGAGAGACTAATAAGTAAAATATGTACCTACAACCATCTCGCAATCAAAGGCTCAAAACCCTATCTTGTACACGTTAGAAACAAGTTTTAAGTAATACGTTTGTAATGTTATGTTTCTTAGAATTCAAAAAAACATAAAATTAGAAAACAGTGTTTTTTAAATTACGCTGCAACACCACAATAATGATCTTTATTGTTATCGCGTGCAAGTTCTAACACGACAATACTGCATTACAATAGACAACTATTATCTGATTTTAATGTTCTACTCTTCCACGCAATTGCAGTACCTATGTATATATCTGTATTTTGTCCACACTGGTTAAAGTCAAATTCCATTTATTCAGTTAAGGCTTATACAAGTAATAAGTTCTAACAAATGTCAAAAAACTTCAAAAATACAATATAAATCATTGAAGCTAGTAAAGTAAAGCGGATAATGAATTTAAATATATGAGAAAAAAGCGCTTTCGTGATTTTGGTCTGTTGGGAAAAAGTAAGTAGTTTAAGACCATCGAATTATCACCTTTTTTTTTTGTGGAAATGTTATATTAAACTAAAGCAGAAATTGAAACAAATATAAACTGTGTGACGGTGGGTCAATGGTGTAGACTCTTGCCCTCTTGGAGGACTGAGGGCTTTACTGAGCTGATGATGATGACGATGAAACTATGGGTCTACACTTTTCCATCGCAATTGCATGAACGCCTGTGCTGCGCTTGCGTCTTAAGATTATTTTCCCTATAAAATACCCACGTCATCGATTAAGATGTACAATGGAATGTTATAATTTATTCATGTAGCTTTTTATACATTTGTCATGCGCCTGGATAATGTAGGTATTAGTATAAAAGTAAAACTGCTCGAAAAATATCACTTAAATTCCTATAATTTATCAAATTAGACATTGTGAAAGTGAAAGCATTATAAAGTAATTGAATAGCGGAAGTTTGTCTTGCTACTTATTGGGCACCTATATATAATATCTATCTTTATATAATTCACAGAGTCTTAAATGTATCACTAATAAAGAGAATTCAACGCATTGATAACGAACGCTTGTAGATATAACATACATGACTCGTATCATTTTAGAAAGTTAACTGTCAAGGAGGATTGATCCTGTCTGCGTCGAATAAAACACGATGAAATGCACCAAACATTGATTGATTGGATGGTGCTCGTATGAATAGGTGGTTATGTCAAACAATAATGGCACAAAATTTTATGATTGCAGTTTATTATAGGCAGTATCTTGATTACAAATATGAATTACAATTTACATAGTTTTAAAATGTAAAAATTACATAGTTTTTACTTATTATTATAAATGATGTACGATGTAGCTCATTATGTAAAATTTATGGTATCGATGCACTTTCTTAGATAACTATCTAATGGTGTCTTAATACTACAGTAGCCATAGCCCCATAGAGCCCCCCCCCCTCTCCAAAATTAAGCAAACCTGCACCCGCTTTATTACTAGTTTTGGATTCGGCTTTGGCTCGATTAAGTTAAAGCTGTCTAAAACCGGTTATTCATATTGACGAAAGTTTCTGCATTTTTTATTTCGCTTTTAATGATAGATTCTCTGAACATTAGGTTGTTGTTAAATGCATCTTCGTAAAGGGGGAAATGTTGAGATGTCACTTACGTTCCTATTACTATATTCCGGTAAACGCAAGTAGACCTATGCTTCTGGTACGCTATACGCTAGTAAGCCTATTCCTTAACAATACATTTATATTTCATTCAATGTATTAATAATAAAAATAATCATAATAAATCACCTTTCCTCATGTTTAGATAATTTACAACAGTTTGTCATTCTTTAGATAAATGAGTTGGCTCTCGTTTCTATTCTTTTGTTTGTTTTATTTGTAACGGTTCTTCAACCTACATAAATATTTTTAGGATATTGCTATGAGACATGTTATGTGGACAACGTAGGACGGCACCCAAGGTGGACAGATGACCTTAAAAGGTCGTGGTTAATATCTGGGCGCAAGCTGCTACTCGTATTTAATACATTAAGTGAGACATATACTAAACAGTAAACCTAATTAATTATAACAATTATTTAACCTAAAAACTTTATTCTTTTACCGATAACGCAAATCTAACCAATTTTCAGATGATTGATAACGGTAGTGTTTCACCAAAAATATTTTACATAAAGTTTATTGTATTAATGATTGTAAGTGAGTCTTCTTGGCTTTGTGCCTCTCTGGTGGGAGGTATTATTAGAGCATCAACTAGTGCCAAGGTTGTCCATATTAATAGCCTGTAGACAATGAAATATTGTCACGTAAGATAATTTTGAGTCCCAAAATAATATGTATATAATTTATAATCCAAAATAGTTCAATTTTAATAAACTGTTTTGGGATACTTTAGGCAAATTTTACAAACACATCAGATGCTTTAACTTACTTGAACTGAGACGCGTTGGTCTAATGGTAAATATAATAAACGTCTTCTACTCCTCACATTGGCTCAGTTTATATGAGCAAGAAGCACAATGAGATATTTTTTGGTAAATAACTCTCAAAACTATTTACAATACATCTTTTTTTTTTTTTTTTTTTTTCTGATGGGCTTACTCTTGAGCACAGACTATCCTATGGGAAGAGACGTGCTCTAAGATGGAGCGAGCTTGCCAGAAAAAGCCTATTCACTCGTTTTTTGAATGCCACGAGGTTGTAAGTGGCCGGAAACAAAACGCAGGGAGGTCATTCCATTCCCTAGCTGTACGCATAATGAAAGAAGACGCAAACGCTTAGTCGAATGCGGGGAACGTCAACTACAAACGGATGAAATTTTGCAGTTCGCCTTGATAACCTATGGTGAAAGGGTGACGATGGGATAAGTGCGTGGAGCTCGGAAGAACACTCACCAAAGTAAAGCTGTAAAAAACTGACAAACATGTTACTTTACGGGGTGGGATAAGCTCTGCAGTTTAGAATTAACGAGCGCCTGATCGCCAATGAGTTTTCTGGCTCTGCGATCGATTGAGTCCAAAGTAGCAAGATGACATTTTGCTGAACCATCCAAAGATGACTGCAGTACTCCATGTTAGGTCGGACTTGAGCTTTGTATAAAGTAAGAAGCTGACCTGGTTTGAAGTACCGCTTCACCTATTTAGGATGAGTCCAAAGCTCAAATAGCCCAACTTCTTTGAGGCTATTTGAGCTTTGGACTCAATGTTTTTGCTGAAGTTAAGGTCACTCGTCAACTCCACGCCAAGCATGTTCAGTTCATCAGTCAAGGGATAAACGTGTCACGAGAAGACGGTGTAGTGTTAAATGCACTTTTTTTGGCTGAAAACAAACAGGCCTGGGTTTTGGCAGCGTTGAACTCAACAATTATATCACCAGGCAGCAATTGATTCAAAGTTCGATCAATGCGCGTACATTGCCATCCTCAAGGTTTGAACTCACTACCGCAAGCCTTTATCTATATTATACCAAATTAAGGAACTTAGTAGACTCAGTTACTGATTAACATTTACTATTATTTTTTTGTACATAGTTACTAACATAATATATACTATATCCTACGTAGAAGAAAACCAGACCATGACTTTACTTGTTCTTAAGGAGAATAATTTTAGGAACGTAGTTCGGGGTTCCACTACAAAAAAAAATGTTAACCTAATCATACCATCACCATACACTCCTTCTCACAATAAACACGTAAAAAACTGCAACAGAAAAACACTTCACTGCAGTAATCATTTACAGAATGCTAAAAGCGATATTCCGTTTCTGTTACAAAAAAGGTCGGATCAATTAATTGCCGATTCGCATTAGCACTTAGTAAGTACCCAGTTTCTAGGTAGTCATTACATGGAGAGAGCTAATCCACTCGCATTAGTGTAATATAAGGGGAGACAGGTGGTAACATAGTGCCGTTCCAGCCTGATACCAAGAACTATCGATACGGTGCGAACATAAAAAGTCATCTGCGCTACTTTCTAATTGCACTTATTTACTTAAATCACTCATAGCTTACGTGATATGGATAAAATATGATATAACTGAAATGTATTTTCTAGTATGAGCTCCACTTTTTACGTTGTAATTGTAGCTGTTATTTTTATAATTTGCAAAGAGACTAACAGATGTATATATGGCAGGCGTATAGCAAATTTAAATTGGCATCATATTTTTTTTTGTCGAATAATTGACATTTTATTGAACTAAACTGTAATTCAAATCGGAACTCAATTTAAAGTTAAGTTAATTTAGAGTCACCTCTTCCATTTTCCTGTTAAAATATGCCCGCTTTGTGTGATATTTCATGACCTTCATTTACAAAACAGCTCTACTGGGGATTCTGGAAATACATGATTGCTAGCTTTATTTATCCTTTTATTATTATAAAGTAAAAAAAAAATCAATAAAATTAAGACCTTCCTTTCTTATTTATTTACATTCATAAGTGCTTTTTGGAAGCCTAAAAATGAATAAATGGATTTTAACTTTGACCATTATCGACCATTGGAGCTCAAAAAGGCCACTGCTGAACAAGATTAACTTAGTTCATTTGGTTGTGGTCCACCAATTAATTTTCTTTTGTTAATCGACAAACAATCCAGCTGGTTTGTAATTGTCGCCTAAAAACGTCTCCGATAACAAAAAAGAAGTAACACTGCTATAACGAAGACATCTACTCGTATGACTAAGTCGGTACATAGTTTATGAGATTGGGGTCTCCGCAGAGAATTTTAAACGCGTTACTCTTCAGGCACTTTTAGGTTAATGTATGTAACTGAAGTCACTGAAGAACTCAATACGTGATTTGGTTAGGCCATAAAGCATTATAATAAACATGTGCCTGATATTTGAAGGGCTTGATGGGATCAGGGATGTGCTCAGTGCCTAAATATATATTATTTTATGTTGGACCGATTGATCGACATTAGTGAAGTACGCTACACCAAAGTTCCAGTTCAGTCTCTATGCAGTACAAACATGTTTGGAAGTTATTTATGTACGTAATTTATTTCGAAAATCAGGTGATAGCACTGTTGTTGAGTTTCATATTATTACAAGATTAGTTTGTAAGTCTATGAGTGGATATCTACTTATTCTATTTATTTTGTACACTCAATTAAATTTTCTAAATATGTTTCTATTATGTTGTTACTATTTTTACTAGTTTTAGTTATGTAGTGAGTTGCAAAAAAACAAGTTTATCCGCTTGTGAAAACAGCTAGATTTTTGTCCACAACTGACGTAACTAACTGTACTTGAATGAACGATGCCTCGATCATAGCTAGGGAAAGCGTTTCTATTCATAAGTGCTATATTCGCTTCTTTGGGGCAGACGCGTGACGGAGAGCCGGAATGGGTTTTATAAATGCCTATTTGGACCCACATACCTAGACCTACAATAGATTCTACAATGCTATCGCAATTGGTATTTTAAGATCTCAGGCTTTCGACTAAAGCAGATATCAACTTTATTTATTTTAAGGGGTTCAGTTTTAGCATAATAAACCACGTCCAAATTACCCATATTTTCTTAGTTCTTAGAATTAAAGATGCTTTACTGCTCAATTTTACATTTTCATAAAATTACGTGTTCGATGAAAGACATGTTTACTTTATGACATCCGCTACAGTCATAAATACAGATTTAACAGTTTTTACGCGACGTTTGTTTGTAACGAATATATTCCGGAACAAATGGCTATTAGAGCCGGTTTTTCTTTAATATATGAGACAATTATAATAACTTACACATCAGTTAATTAAAGTAATCAGTTAATCTGCCCATGAATTTGCCTTGGCATATGGTTTGACACAAATGGTTCCTGCGCCTACGCGAATCCAGATGTGGATAACCATACACTTCCCTGTTGGACCTTCTGCTGACCTCACATCCAGACGACTATTTGGTCTCCGACCACTGTCTAGTACGGAGCACGGTGCACTCACGCGTTCAATACGTCCGCATTTGCAGGATGCCGTCGTATGTGGCACTATAGGTCAGCAGACTGGGATGGGATGCGGTCCTTTTTTGCGTCCTATCCCTGGACAGAGTTTGCTTCAAGCCGGAAGATCCGACGTTGCTGCTGATTCTATCGCTGACGTGGTGCTGCAAGGAACCCTGCTGAAAGGCCGGCAACGCATTTCAGTGCCTCTGGTATTGCAAATGTACATGGGCGGCGGTGACATTTACCATCAGATGAGTTTGCTCGTTTGCCTGCTATGTATATATATATATATATATATATATATATATATATATATATTATATATATATATATATTAATATATATATATATATTTTTAAAATCCGTTATTAAATAAAAGTTTATAACATACTTATTGTTTTGAGAATTGCACATACTATACATTTTGATCTGTGATATTATACCGAAATAACAAATTATTGATCTTATTCTACGAACGTATAATATTTCTGATAAATATTATTACCGCTAATTGAACAGCTCTACTTTAAAAGTGATCGCCTTTAAAAAAGTGAATTGTATTAAAATTGTTTACAAAAATACATTTATTTTATAAATAAATACATAAATACCCACTGACATTCACACAGCGCCATCTAGTCCCAAGTTAAGCGTGAAGCCTGTATTATGGGTACTAAACAACGTATATTTTTTTGTAAATACATACATATTATACATAGAAAACACCCAGACCATTACAAACAGACATGTTCATGCACACAAATGTTTGTACTGCCCGGGGATCGAACCCGGAACCCTTGGTGTTGCAGCCGACCTCTCAACCGCAACACCAAATGGGTCGTCTATATTTCAATTAAATTCTATCCCAATTTTTATCCATCTTAAATGTATTGTAATATCTTATATAATAATGTGAGTAAAGTAGTACTTGTCATGTGTAATCAGTTAAACTTACTTCCGTATGTTGTTCCTTTTGTTTTTATTCGGCTTTCGCTAACACAATGGGCAGTCACCGCCACCCACTGTCGAAAGTGCTTCTCCAAAGTCACATTCATCGGTTAGATTGGCGAAAGTTGTTTTTGTTTACACAATTTTTGCAACTGTCTTTAAACATATATGTTAAGACTGTTTTTTTTAATTTTATGTACGTTTCTTCCCAATAATTTAAAATGACTGAATAACATCATTATTTTTTTTACCTTAAAATAAGCTGTTAAGCTTTCAACATGGAAATATTCTGATCTTGATGACAAAATATTTGTTTTTGTTTATTTATCATGATTGCTGTTTCAATCGTTTCGGTCATTAGGATTTGAAGGTCTTTTCAAAATATTCATTTATCTCAAATTAATTTTATATCGCTATTTAAGAAGTTAGTTTGAGATCAAGCGATAAAATTTGTCATTTTAGCCTAACCATTTTTAGTACCGTATTTGAATAACGTGCTTCACAATAGATGCTCTTGAGTTAGCGCTGTGATTCACTGGCTACCCATGCCCACATTCATCGTCCATGAGCAGACGACAAATAAATTACAGAGCGCACGGACTGGCCGATAGGTGTTACGACATTATAAATTGCGGTGTACTTATTCGCACGGTAGACGTTGCTCAATAGTGCTTCGGCACTTCTATTGTCAAAAGCCATCTCTATGTGGAACGAACAATACGCTTTTGCTGTCGATCGTTAGGAATGGCAGTATTATGCTGAAAGCCACGATAGCCGGGAGTCATGCCCACCGGGCTTTTCATACATGATGAAAGAAAAGCAAGCTGTAATGGATCTAGATTCTTTTGAGATAGGAACGTCAGACACCAATTATGAGATGTTGCTTAATAAAATGCTTCATCATTCACTGCATACCGTTTGCGACTACGGATGAAGGTTTTCTTCGTGTATTTAATGTAATTAAGCTGCACAGTAATGTTTAATCGGGTCAGGGATGGAAAGATTTGGCCGACGACTTTTTGTTCAATAGCCTAGTATTTCGATCAAGTGCGTATACTTTTATAAGTAATTATTTTAGTCTTTGAATGGGATATTAAGTGAAGATCAATTCCTAACCTTTTGCTTTCCCTTCTCACTATATCTGTCTGTAAATTCATCTAAAGCTAACAGTAGGTAATAATGTGCAACACATTTTTATATCTTTAATATTTTAGTGTATCATTGGAAGTTTTACTCAGTTCATGCTATGAAATTGTTATGCAGATTTACTTATTCCTCTTTCAAACGTAAAACTTTAACTAGTTACCAACTTTAACTAACAGACAAAAGGTTTGAATAGTATGTTACAATTATAATAAGAGTAGAAGTTCAATTGCAATCTAATGATGACTCAAATATGGTGATAATTAAAACTTCTGGTATTTGAATTAATTACTTAACATTTATTCCGTGACTGACTAAATTAAACAACAACATCTGGTTCCATCATAAACATTTGAACAGAGGGTGGTCACAAAAACACCCGACGTCGGCGTGTGCGCAATAATACACTCCATTCATTATCTCCATCCGCATCCAGGCTTTTAATTGCTAATGCATTCGCTCATTTAAATACAGCAAGTACTATTAACATAACACATAGCATACATTTCATTCTCTTAATTTAATAACTGTGCCATTCCCGGAGTTAGGCTAACATTAAAGACCCGTAGGTCCATGCCAAACCACCAAAAGTTCTAATTGATTGTACATAAAACATTAAACACAACGTTGTTGATTATCTTATAGTTATGTTAATTACCTTCTCACCCGCGTGGAAGTAAGATGCAGATTATTACTAAAAATCCATTCTTATTATTTCCTAAGGAACGCAATTACAAAACTCTAAATTCATAAAGCATAAACAATGTGTTGATTCATCAAATAAAATATATGCTTTTTGCAATCTAAACTATTATGTAAATATTTTTGGTTAATCAGTCAGTCCCCAATAACAGAAACTTGATACTGCATGACTTGAGTGGGCCATAATAAATTCAATTTCTGACCACTTCGTCTGCTTTTAATACTATTAAGTCATAAATCAACACCTGATGTAATTATGTATTCATATTGAAGTTATAATACGTGACGCGGATTTGCCTTTCTAGTTTTTCTGCAATGTGACAGTATCGCTTAATTCTAGACTTTCAAGAAGAATATTTAATAGTGGATTAGAAAGTTAGGATATATCAGCTTACTATACCGCTTTCAGTGATTATAAATCCTGAAAAACTTGTTTTATGCTTGCATGTTCGATTTAAATAATTTGCAATGTATTTTTATTTATTTAATGTAACAATTTCAGAAATTTATTTTTTAGAGTACTAGCTTATATGAGAGGCTGTGCCCTTAAACTACAAGCATATATAATATAATGTATACTATCTACAAGGTATTTTATTGATTAAGAAATACATTATTTTCTCAACCTCTAAATGGTTGTTTACACACTTGCCTCCAGAAGTTTTCTCTTTGAATTATCTGTTAGTCACATGAGAACTCTTACATTAATATGTAATAGTTTTAGATATATAAAATACATTTTAAAATGCTTTAATAATAACGTCTAAAATTAACAGTAAGACTTAACTACCGACGAAAACGTTAACTTGTAAAGCAGAGATTTAATCTACGCGTACAATAACGATAACATTAAACCGTATTACCCTAACTAAAGCGTTTTTTTTCTCTATAAATAACATCCCCACGAGATGTCATTAAGTTTTATAATATAAATGTGCATTAATTAGTACCTACGTAGCACAAAACTTCTTCAGTGGTGTTTTCATGTTCATGTCTGCCCTCCTACAACAAGGTATGAGCAAATCACTCCAATACTAACAAAATCTTTAGGGGCTAAGCCCCAGGGATTTGCCTGAATCATGGACATTGTAAAGTCTTGTTTATACAAGACAGGGAAAAGGACTACCAACCAAGTCTTCAGACCAATCAGCTCCCTCCTTCCTTCTAAAAACCATGGGAAAAGGTGATAGATGATGCATAAGAAGTGGGGCCCTGATAGAACGACCAACTGCATCTTAAACATGCATATCAAAAGGGCAAGTCCACGGAGACGCCTTGTGACTTTAGGACAAGTCGAACGGCTTTAGAAGACAAACAGATTGCCCTATGTGCATTTTAGATATTGAGGGGCTTTGATAATGTCAAATTGACGCACTAGAATACGCACTAGTACACAAGGGATCGACAAAACAAGACCCGGTGGATCAAAGCTATGCTACTCAATCGTACTGCAATCGTGAGTATTCACGCACAGAAAGAGTGTATCAAACAACAAGGGCTGTCCGCAGGGGGGGTGTTATCACCCTCTTGTGGTCCTAGTAATGGATCAGCTA